>JAXQQM020064608.1:0-58684 GCA_034641835.2 Pinus albicaulis
GAGAGGCTCTTGCTCACGGGGGTCGTGAGGCCAACGTCCAGGCAACCAATGTCGACTGTCAAATGTAAACTCTTGTGAGAAGCAAAATAATGTATTTTATCAAACAAAAACACCAGAAGATTTCTTAAGATCGAATTCTAAATGGTATTAAAACTATGTTGTGCACATCAAAACCTTAAAATACCACTGCAACTAATAGAAAACTACGAGCTAGGTCTAACAATTTCTTAGAATCTTGGACACCAAATCTAATCAAAGAGTCGAAACCGCACTTTTCTTTCTGTTTCCTTGTATCATCCTATAATAAGAGTGTATGTTTGGAAAAGAGATTTGTACAGGTTAGAGAGTTAGTTAGGTAGTTAGCTTAAATGAAGTAGGTCATAGATGAATGTCCTAAAAGATTTAAATCGTCTAACATTTGATCTGATGGTGAATGACCTAAAACATTTCAATTGTCTAAACATTTGATCTGATGGTGCAGACAGGTACACTATGGAAAACAGGTACACCGTGGTAGCTTGGGGAGTTGTTTTCAAAAAGAAACACCTTAAGGCGTAATTATAATTTATTTTAAAGTAAAAGAATTTTAACTCAAATGGTTTGGTGAAAAATTTGTTTTCCAACTACATAAATTTAAGTCTCTCAAAACATATTATATGTGATATAAATTATGATAAAATTTAAAAAAATAATTCCTTCCACTCTAAATCTCAAACTAGTATAAATAAATCTTTACCACATATTTAATTTTATAATTGAATTTCATCATTAAAAATAAAAAATATGAATAAATACTAATCATATACAAATTTAACTACATTAATAAATAATATAATATAACATTATACTAAAAAATAAAATGAAATTTTTTGTTTTCATTTTAATGTGTAAATATTTTTAATATAAAATAATTAATAGATTATATAAAATTAAATAATAAAAAAAATTCATATAAAAAAAAATGTATTTAAAAATACTTTCCATTCCCAAATAAAATTAAGTTAAAATAATTTTCTTTATAAACAAGCTACATAATACCTAGTACCTCTCCCTTAGTTTACATAAAGCTAAATTAAAATAAAAAACCATGAATATTTTGAAAAATGGAAGCCTATACAAAATGTATGCTGAAATATTCATAGTTTTTTACTATAATTTAGCTTTATTCAAACTTTACTTTAATTTAGATTTATTTAAACTAAGTAGGAAAACTCCAGTATTAAACACTCTTTGTCGTGTTTCGATAACTTTCGAGACATTGATAAATATTACTATTTCCAACACTTAGCACAAATTGAATTTATTTTATTTTTTTTAATGTTAATGGGTTGAAAAGTAATTTTCTTATACGATTATACTATTTTGAATCAATAAATAACCATGTTATATCAAATAGTTAGCCAGTTGTCTTCATATTTCTTTCTCTACATGGTTGTATATAAACACTATAGAGGCAATTGGTTGTTGTTTTTATATTAGTTTGTTTATAGTGGTTTTTTCAAATGTTTGCTCAATTTCCACTATTGTTTATTAGTTGTCACAATCTTTTGAGCTTTTTTAGGGGCTTACTTACTATTTTAGATTGCCACAATATTGAGAGTTCTTGGTTGAAAAACATTTTTTTGGAGTTTTCTCATAATTTGTTTTAATACTCACTTCTCCATTTGGATTTTATTTCCTTTATATTTATTGGTTTCTTTGTTTGAAAATTTGAGAAGCTACAAGAAAAATATAAATGATAAGAGATGACCATGAAATTATACATGATGAAGTAGCATAACAATGAAAAAATAACCACTCTAATATTGAACTTTGCTATAAATTTTGTAGTAGAAGGAAAAATTTCCTTGACTATCTATCTATGTGTCGAATTCTATTTGACTTATTAAAAAAAATAAAATAAGAGCGACATGTTTTTCTTCATTTCACGTTTTATTTATTTATTTATAAATTGCCCTTTTTTAACATGTTTTAACTATTCTTAAAAAATAATAGATGTAAATAAGAATTCTGAATTTAATCTTTTGTAAAATATGTATAATATTTATTATATTTTAATTTAATTATTAATAAATAATAATAAAAATTATTGTGAGTAAATATAAATTCAATAATTTATAATTTTATTTAATATAAAAGAAAAAATATCTAAAATAACCTTTTAGAACACAACAATATATTATACCTTAACAATAAATTGTATTCTTAATTTTTAATAATTTTTAAAATTATATATCTTTTCTAATTAAAAACTAATTATAAAATAGTTTAAATTTTACTCCAATTAAAAAATCATCTTTTTATAAATCATATGTAACTTTAGTCTATACTTAAAACATATTAAACCCTATCAGACTGTTCGTACCATTTATATAAAAATTTCCTCAATGAAAATTTACATCATTTATTAACAATTTTGATTTTGACTTCACGGTTTTTATTTAATTTGATTTTTTTTTTCATAAAGTAAACGTTTTGATAGGTGGTTTATATGTTAACAAGGACACTGCCAAAATATTTGTTGCTTAAGAATTTCATTTTTATCGGCTAGGACTGCCAAAAGATTTGTTGATTATAAATTTCATTTTTCATTTGCCAGACTAGTCAAGAAGATACGTATAATTTTTTTATTTTTTTTAGTTGTTTACTGATGCAATATAATAGTTTGGATGCAATATAATAGTTTGGATGGTAGTTTTTTTTCGGAACTGGGATTTTTAAAAATAAAGTCATTTAATGTTATCATTATATAATCAAAAGTGAGAAATTTCAACCAATAATAATTGAGATAAATGAAAATAAATTTTATTTAAAAATAATAAATTCAATTTTTTTTAAGTCAAAAAATAGCAAGTTAATGAAAAAATGAATACGTTATATTTTTCTAGAAATAGATATAATAATACAACCACAAAATATAAATTATAGTCTAATTAAAAGACTAAACTCAACTTTAATTTTAAAAACCATGAATTTTATAACTCAACTTTTATTTTTTTTTAAATGATGAATTTCATAACTTTAAATGAATAAAAGAAAAATCTAAATATATTAAATTCCTATAATCAAAGACTAAACAATTAATAATACAATTACCAAATAAAATTTTTAAAAACATAAATTTTTAAAAACTTCAAATGAAAGTTATATATATATCCAACTAATTTTTTCAATTGTTTAGATTTATTCTATATAATCGAATAATAAAATTTTAAAAATAAAAAATAGTAAACCATCAGTTTGTCAAAAAAAGACCAAAGTAAACCATCAAGTTCTGAATACATCAGGATGTTAAATAAACGACAATGTTGAATAAAAAACCAAAGTAAACCATGAAGTTCTGAATATATCAGGACGTTAAATAAAACGACAATGTCGAATAAGAATCAGTAAATTCAAAATATTGGTTTTTTTTTTTTTTTTTTTCAGATGAAAAAAAACGTTATATATATTAAGTGAGATATATAATAGTACATGTTCATCATTACATTCTCGTCTGTTAAGACAGCAAGAATTACCAAATTCCCGAATACAATCAAAAACCCTCCTGATTAGAAGATATTCGATGTACATGGCAAGCAAAATTACTGGTGGTGTAGACCAGACCCAAAACTATTCTTTCTGAGCATTCCTGTATCATTAATATACATGCAAAAATAATACAGAAGCATCATAGTCATGGCATAGAGGAAAAAAGGAAGATGCATAGAAAGGAAACAATCAAAAATATAGTTCGAAAAGCAGCAACCAAGATACATATGGGACAATCCCACATGTACAGTCACCAACACAGGCTCGCTTGAAAACTCGGAGATCACCCGAACAGATGATGTAATGGCAATATACATATGTGACGACAGGGCTGTGAAACTGGAAAGCAGGCTCACTTGATAATATTGATCAGTTGCAATAATCCACTCGAACAAAAAAGGGTAACAGGCGTATTTGAAAAGTATAAAAACAAAGTCGCTTGATGCATAATGTAGCCCCCATGACCCGCTCGCTTGATGTAGCTCAGTCCATATAGAATTCGACAGGGCCATCGAACATATAAAACAAAACAAAAAAGAAAGGTACACTAACAAGGATCATTGCTAAATATAATGACCTTGCATTATAATGACCACCTCGCCTGCTGTAGAAAAATAGAAACGAGAATCGAAAATATACCATATTGTACCAGAAATGACCCATATGAGTCACCCGGTAACAATAGAGTATAGAAATGCAATTCTACAGGCTTGCTTGTGCAAAGATATATAGATGTTCTTCAGCCAGTGTAAATTCGGAGCACCCTTCAATGAACCATGGCCTTTCATACCAAAAAGAACTGTATAGACGGTGTATGTGTAGTATGAAGAAAATATAGCCGATAGGATTTATAAGCATAAAACATAATGAAAAAAGGTAAAACATTAAGAAAGATAAAAGAGCATCAGCATCCGGATGTATGTGTCATGGAATTGGTACCGTCGAAGTCCTGATATGTACCCCATCTTTGTACTGAAGAAAATACATCTGTCTAAAATCAGCAGAGATACCTTTTTTGGAAAGACCATCCACCCTGGTATTATTCTCTCTATAGATATGACTTATAGGAGGATATTTTAAGATCTGCCATATGCGGAGAATCCTCTGCATCCATCCCCTCAAGGTTGGTATAGTGAGATCACATCTGCTGTATATCCATTCAATAACCAACTTAGAGTCACCATAGAAGTTTGGATTATGTATTTGGAGATTTGATGCAACCAGAAGGCTACCCCAAAGCGCCATGATTTTTGCCTTATTATTTGTACCAGGACCCCCATTCCAGTAGATATGAATTCTCTCTCGTTGGGACATTTTAACCTATACACCACATCCCATGATGCCTGCCTTAGATGCCCCATCAAAATAAATAGCAGGGAGATGAATCTCATGGGGTTTGTTCCTAATAGATCTATCAACCACCAATTGAGAAGAGTCACTCCAATCTACAATCCAGCTCATGATATTGGATATGATAATGTGAGGGAGAAAAGGCCTATTTTCAAAAATGAGATTGTTTCTGCCAATCCAAACTTCCCAAAAGAAATAGAAAGGAAGTGACTTATATTTACCTTTAAGCCTGTCCCAATCCCTAACAGCCGAAATAAAATCAGAAGCAGACCAATTTGGATCGGAAATGTGAGGAGCAAGGGATCTCCACATATTTTTAATAACAGAATAGGTGAAAAGCAGGTGTGTAATGCTTTCAGCCTCCATACAACATATAGCACATCGGTTCGGCCCTTGTAAACCCCTTTTGCAAAGATTATCCCACGTCAGTATTTTGCCCCTCCAAACCATCCATCCAAAAAGGGTAATCTTGGTGGGAATCCCGCGCTTCCAGTAAGGATAGAAGATCTTGGAAGTGGTACCCCCAGGTGCAGAGAAAATGATATACCTGTAAGCGTCTTTAACAATGATAGCATCTTGCTTCATCGGCCCATTCCAAATGATTTTGTCTCCTCCCACTGAGTGACAAAAACCAGCAGTTTTGAAAGATACCAAAATAGCCTCCCATTCCAAAGCGTCTTCCCCCACTAACCCCAGTTGTACAACACTTTTGAAAGACGGTGCTCCATAAGACCACTCAGAAATGGTCTGAGATAAGAAAATATACCCCCATTGCGAGAGGTGGTGTAATAGTCGAGGGGTAATAGAACAGTCAGTGGAAAGACCAGAGATATCTTTGAAAGCCAAAGGGATTCTTCCGCCATCGCTAAAACTCCAGGTCACTCGGTCACATATAAAAGTAAGGATCTTTTTGAAGCCGCCCAAATAATAGAAACGTTGGTTGGACAAATCATTTCCCTGCATAATAACTGATGAAAAATATCACCATTAATTTACTTACACCTTATTATAGCGCTCCATATATTATCTCCATTGATAGCGTGCCAAAAAGATTTAATTAACAGTGCAATGTTGAAGACTCTAGTATTTAACACCCCGCATCCATCGAAATCAATGGGTCTACATATGATGTCCATTTGACAGAGATGATATTTCTTGTCAATTTTTGTACCTCCCCACAGAAATTGGGAGATGATCCTATTTATCAACTCCACAATCTTGGCAGGCAAATAGTAGAGATGGCCCCAATAGACCATCAATTGTGACAAGACAGCCTGGATAAAGATGAGCCGCCCCCCCATAGACAACCATTTGTGAGTCCACCTATATATACGAGTTCTAAAACGGTCAACTAACCACATCCAATCTTTGCACTTATAACCACAGGGTTTTAAAAAGCATCCCAGATATTTGAATCCTTCTGAAATGTGTTGAGTATGTACCCCCAAAAAATCAGCAATAAAGAGAATCTCTTGTAATTCACCCTTGTCATATAAGAGAAAAGATTTTCCTTTGTTAATCCCTAGATTCAAACCTGATCAGTAGCAAGTGAATATAAAACCAATGATTCCTATTGAGATATCCAAATAGCAACATATCGTCAACAAAGAGTGAATGATTGGTAGAGATAGATTTAGAAAAGGAAAAACCTTTTATAAACCCCTGTTGTTCAGCATAATGTAATAGCTTACAAAATCCATCAAGAACAAGGATAAAGATAAGTGGGGAGAGGGCGCAACCCTGGCGAAGACCTCTGGCAGCACCAAAGAAGACAGTGGGTACTTCGTTAACCAACACAGCATATCTAACCGTAGATATACATGACATGATCCATCGTATGATTCTGATTGGAAAACCAATCTTGAGTAATAGAAGCCTTATATAGGACCAATCAACCGAATCATAAGCCTTGTGTAAATCAACTTTCATAATTAAAGCTTCCTTGTTACCAATATGGGTGGAATGTAAAACTTCTTGAGCGATGGCAATCGCATCATGTATGGAGCGCCCCTGTAGAAAGCCATATTGTTCCAGGCTGATGTGATCAGATAAGATAGATCTGATGCAATTTGAAATGATTTTTGATGTGATTTTATACATTATATTGCATAAAGCAATCGATCTAAAATCAGCAAAAGTTTTCGGATCAGCCACCTTGGGAATTAGAGCTGTGAAGGTAGAATTTAAATTTGTAGGCATATGTCCTCTTTTCCTAATTAGTTCAATCACCTCCATTAGTTCATCTCCAATAATGTCAAAGAAGAAAGTGAAAAATTCTGCCAGCCAGCCATCCGGTCCTGGGCATTTGTCATGCACAAAATATTTCAGGACCCTATGCACTTCATTCCCGATGATTTCCTGTTCGAGAGCCTCGATGGCCGCCACATCAAACATTTTCGATACATGATTCAAAAACCATGTTTGGTTTTCCGTATCAGCGGGCAGCTCATTTTGATAAAAGTCAGAGAAATGTGAGTAGGCCTCTTTTTGTATCTCCTCAGTAGAAATGGACAAAGTACCATTAGATCTTTTAATCCACCATATTGCATTTCTGTTCCTTCTTTCGGATGCATATTTATGAAAAATTTTAGTGTTGAGATCACCCTCCTTTAGCCATTTAATCCGACTCTTGAGCTTCCATGTAGTCTCTTCAATCTCCAGAATCTCCCTCTTTCTCTTCCCAAGCTGTTCAAGGATTACATATGCTGCCTCCTCTGGTGCCTTATTTACGAACCCTTTATAGATAGCCTCCATCCGATCTTTAATGTCCACTAGCTCAGCCTTGAGGGATTCTTTTTTCTGCACTTCCCACTTTTTAGATACCGCTTTCAATCTTTGAAGTTTGATATGAAAGCAGTCTATAGGCAAGGGATCATCACAGTCGACCTCCTTGTTCCGTTTCATTTTAACCAGATTGATATAATCAACGTCATCGAGCCATACTCGGTTAAAATTGTATGGAATTCCCCTATAAAAGCTCCACGTGTTCCATGATAAAGAGATAGGCACGTGGTCAGATACATCAGAGACCATAACCAATGATCTGGGAGTCACCCATCTGTCTATTAGATTATCCTTTACCAAAGCCCTGTCCAATCATTTCCCAATATATTTTCCCCCTCTCCTCTTATTCGTCCATGTGGGAATCATCGGGCAGGGTCTTATGTCCATCATCCGCAGATTGAAAAACATATCATTTAATAAATTTGATAGTGGATCCAGTCGAGTACCATTACCCCATATTTCATTAGCCTGTAAAGTGATATTTAGATCCCCCATCATAATAAAATTTGGCAGTCTTAGAATACCAGAATCCTGCATCTTGTTCCAGAATGACAGTCTACCCACATATGGCGCATATATATTAATAATGTTGATAGATTCAACCATACCTCTCATGTGACCAGAGAGAAGAATCCCACCAGAGAAACTATAGGCTTTAAAAGTAAACCATCCTGGATCCCACATAGCGATTAATACTCCAGAGTGGCCATTTGAATCTATAGCCGCCGCATACCACCCTAATTTGTAGCTAAGGAAAGTCCTTAAAACTTTCTCCCGCATACATAAAGTCTCCTGACCCAAAAATATGCTGCACTTACTGTCAAATATCAGTTCACGTAGGAAATGCGATTTGGGGCCATCACCTATACCCCTGATATTCAGTGATAAAATATGATTCATGGCGAACCCAGATCCGGGTTTCTTGCTCTAAGCGCCCGCGAACCATCCCAATTGACGTCAACCACCGATATGGGAATGTCAGTGTAGTTGTCCTCTCCTTCAGTGAACAGAGAAATAGATTTGAACTTGCCTTTTATCTGTTTCTTAGTTCTCTTTGATTTTTTCCTTATAGAGACATTGGCATTCATAGATTGAGGAGCATCAATTTCTGGATCCTTTGGGGGTCTATCAAAAACCGTCAATGCCGCCAGATCAAAATTGGGATTGCGCAAAAGTGAGTCAATGTCGCTCCCGACCGAATTTCTAGGGGATACAGGGGGGAGACGGCATCAGAAGGATCAGATAAGGAATGCGACAAGGTTGGACGTACCCCAGGAGAGGTGGGTGGTGCAGATGGGCCTCCAATCGAGTAGTTCACAGATTGATAAAGCGAAGGATCCTGCTCAATAGGATGGCTACGTGAAGGGCAAGAAGTGATGACAGCGACCCCATGTTGTAAGTCCTGTGGAGGCTGCTCCTGTTTAAGATTATAGGTGATAAGAAAGTGAGATAGACCATGCAAATTGGGTGGACTAGAATGATCAACAGAGGGCGAGATAATGCCTTCAGGTGAAAGAACCCTATCAGGTCCATACATAGTCGGTACATGCCTATCATTATTTTCATTAGCAGATACAAAAGTGTCATCCTCCGAAGGAGAGGGAGAAAGAATACCTGGTGTTTCTCCACCTGGAGTGCCCGAAGTAGCAAGATTTGGTCTGCTTCCATCAGCACTGGAGACAGCCTCAGCTGATCGCACAATACGTATGCGATAAGGACATTGTTCCCTAAGGTGTCCTGTTTTGTGGCATATAAGACATCTGAAGGGGATACCCCAAAAATCAATACGTTGTCTATGTTCCCCCATATGAGGTCAACATCCCCAGGCAATCCTCCCACAAAATCGACCTCCACAAATATCCAGGTGATTCTTTTGTCAGCTACACCAATGAATCTAGGGTCTATATATTTTGTTGATCTGATGGAGTCCCCAATTTGTTTCAATGCTTTTAAGGTCCAAAACTCAAGTGGCAATCCTGGTAGCTTAACCCAGACAATCCTGCTACACGGCGCCTCCATTACTGGGTTGAAACCCAAATACCATGGTATCAATTGTAGATAGCTTCGTCCACTGACCCACATCCTACTTATGATTTTGAATACATCGCATTGGTCCATAAAGTGAAAATAAAACCACCCATTGATCAATATGCTCACCTTTGGTGCATATCCTATGATGGGGCTCCAGTGTTGTTTGATCCATGCAGCCGTGTCAATCTCACTATTGTCTGGAAACATCCATCACCCAATTACTGCTCTTTTCTGCAAGCTTGCGACCCTCCTATGCAGATCTTCATACTCCAGATAAATTTCACTTATCTCCATCCTATGTTTGTAGTAATCCTCTTTTTCTTGCGTCGTCTTCTGCGTGATTTTCTATTACAACACTTCTGTGGGTCACTGTTATCTGGTTTGTTGTTTTCCAAGGCACTCTGGATGATAAATTCATCAAACTCGTGTTCAAATGACAGTCGCGCCAGAGCCGGTGATGACTTTAAATTTTGCATAATATTACCTTCATGTGAGGGCATTGGGACTTGTAAGAACTTGCCAAAGATTGATCTGGCAATAGCACAACTGGAATAGCAGTGCCGCCACTGTTCCACCAATTCAATAAACTCAACCCCCGAAAATATACAGGATCGCTGTCAGAAGCCGTCACTGAAATACCCAGATGATATTTTAATGGTAGATGCATCTCCCCATATATGATATGGCCGTTCAACGTTCCCTTACATGTCCGTCACCCATAAATATAATAATTATCTCCAAATTCCTTTTTGTCAAGCCAGACCCAGTCGGCAATCCCGTATAACCGGACAATTCATAAATCCTTCACCGATTATAGTATTAATGCCCCCATAAACAAATCACCTATAATATCAAAAGAAATCTACACATCAATAATAAATCAGGATGTAGTGATGTCAGATGACAGGGATCAGAAGGCCGCCACTATAAAAGAAGTTCAATATTATCTAAAAGAGGAGCACATAAACGTTGATATAGAAATCCCAATGAGGAATATGAAACTCCTGACAAAAATTCATTGAGATCAAGGACACCTGATCGTAATCATCCATATATGGAAGCCACCCATTCAGAAAATTAATCCATGATATAGAGAATTGTCCTGTTTGAGAATAAGGAAAACAATCCTTATCAATTCACAATCCAATAGAAATCCTATTAGATACGACTATCATACGTCACCAGTCATACCATACATAATCTCTGGATAAAATAAGCCATGAGAATGTCATCCTGACCTCATCATAGTATAGCCACCGGAAATTTTGAAAATGGCCTGAGAACGGATGGTCCTGAGAAAATCAATCGGTATGAACACCGGAATAACCAGGCGTAAGAATAGCCCAACCCAATTCATTGACAGCAGCAGCAACAATAGCATCTAGGAAAAACCCACCACCTACCACTAGAACGAAAGAAAAAACTCTTGCATGGTTGATATATGCTAAAGAAATCAGTCCATTTACTCCACAAGCAATTCCATGTATACGGCCATCGAGAATTAGAGGCATTTGATTCCAAAGATGATAAATGTAGATTATGTTTGTATTCTACCTTGCTATTCATAAATCTTATGTTGTCTATAAATAGCAATAAGAATGTAAATGGTGGCAATGAAGAGCCACCCAGTTATGCAAATGTCACAGAAATCCCAGAGATTCATCATGGTCCAGAGATGTGAGTGGATTTGATATCCCAATGTTTTCTACCATTATAACTCTCCTCCCTCTTAAAAGAAATCAATTGCAGCAGTTTATTGCTCTTAGAATCCACTGTAGAGGAGGTGCCGCTAGATTTATATGTTTGCTCCATTTCTCTGGATCTCGCTTCTGCTGCTCGATCTCATGCCTCCATTCCCATGGCAGAGACAAAGAAACTACAGCTGCACTTGGCAAGAAAATTACATAGACATGTGTTTACCACATTCAACATTTCCATCGAGCTGAAGGCAAGCCAGGAAACGCTATCAGAAATAAGGATTAACGAACTATTTTAGTCTGTAGCAGGTGGACCCTGCAGCGTAAGCGACACAGGCCTGTCCAAGATTTTAGGAATATCGCCCTCCTTCTCCAGCATCTTCACGGCTTCCACCACACGAGGTCTTAGTGCCCCATAACATGCCAATACAAAATACCCACCAAAACGAACCTCTGCATCACGTCCTCCCTCCGACGAATACTCTTGTCTACTATTTGACTAGTCCTGCCTTGTTTCACCAGGGCCATTTCCCAATCCGCGATGAGATAATTGGGGCTCGACTCAGAAGTGGTGTATGTGATAGCAAGACTCATGAAAGTTGGAAAATTCTAAATCTTTAAGGTAGTTTGTGTAAATCTCTACCATATATCTGTGCTTTATAATATTTACTGTTCGGTTTCAATAATGATATAGAAAGACATGGTTTAGAATGCCAACGATAAAAAAAAAACTAATCAGATCATGAGAACTCGCAAAACAACTAGAAGTGGTAGCCTTTGATTTGGATTGGATTGGATTACTTTGCAATTTGCATTATTATACAAAAATCTAACCATATCATGAGAACTCGCAAAACAAATAGAAGTGGTAGCCTTTGATTTGGATTGGATTAGATTACTTTGCAGTTTGCATTATTATAAAAATATGAACTCCTTTAAAAGTATTCTAGAATAGCATTTTGTCCCAAAGAATCAAAGTAAACAATCAAGTTCTAAATATATCAGGATGCTAAATAAAACGATGATGACGAATAAAACTCTGTGTAAATTCAAAAGAATGTTTATCATGATAGAGAGAAACTTTGAGAAGTGAGAAATATACATTGTGATAGCAAGACTAATGAAAGTTGGAGAACTATAAATCATTAAGGTAAGTTTGTGTAAATATCTACTACATATCTGTGTTTCAAATATTCATGATTCAGTTCCAATAATGATACAAAAATATATAGTTTAGAATATCAACCATGCAAAAATCTAATCAGATCAGGAGAACTTGGAAAACAACTAGAACTGATAGCTTTTGATTTGGATTGGATTACTTTGTAGTACTTTTGAAGTACATTTGGACAATTAATATGAAAATCTAAACGGATCACAAGAACCCACAAAACAACTAGAAGTGGCCTTTGATTTGGATTGGATTGGATTACTTTGCAGTACTTTTGAAGTAAGTTTGGACAACCAATTCGATTCTGGTATATGAAAATTGCGGTGATGAGATGAATGTTTGTTCTTTCTGTTTCCTTGTATTATTTTGTAGTGAGAGTGTAGGTTGGGAATAGAGATTCGTAGAGGTTAGAGAGTTAGTTAGGTAGTTAGCTTAAATGAAGGAGATTGTAGATGAATGGCCCAAAACATTTCAATTGTCTAACATTATATTTGATAGTGCAGACAGATACACCATGAACCTTGGGAGTTATTTTCAAAGAGGAACGCCTTATTGCGTAATTATAAGAAATTGGACAGATACACCTGAACCTTGGGAGTTGTTTTCAAAAAAGAATGCCTTATTGCGTAATTATAAGAAATTGAAAAAATAATTTTTATTATAAGAAATTGAAGAAATAATTTATATTATTTTTAATATTCCACGTTAAAGATAAAATAAATTTTTTTATATAATTTATAAATATTTAAGTTGACAAATCGAGATAGTATAGTCTTGTTAGGTTCCTCAAATTACAAATTTAACTAATTTTTATTATTATTATTTCAGTTACGCATAGTCTAACTTATCAAGCAAGTACATACCTTATGTTTTGATGGTTGCAAAAAATTGTTCTCACACTTAATAAGAGAATTAATTTTATTCCATAAACATTCAAGTACAGATTTGATATTAGTTTCAAACACGCAAATTCCTAATGCCATATTTTAAGAAGGCTTTTAATTTTAATAGCTATGCATAATGTATCGTATCAAGTAGCTTATGTTTTGATGGTTGTTTCATAAACATTCAAGTTTACTTCATAAACATTTTAGTATGGAATTGATATTAGTAAGATTAATAAAAATTATAAATTTTCTTATTTGTCAAGAAAATATGTTTCTTATACTATATTGAATAGTGTCATTTTTATTTGTTTTTATATCTGAGATGTTGTTATGTTCTTATATGTTTTATCTTATTAATGGGAAAAAGTATATTTCGGAAATTTTATTAGAAATTTTCTATATCTATGATATGTTTTTATGTTATTTATATCTTTTTAACCAATTGAATTTAATGTTTTTATTTAAATTTAATAAAGGTTGTTTGTGAGATAAGGGATCCACTTTTGCGTAGCAATTTGACTGCTAAATCTACAAAGGCATACATATTCTATCTCTCTGCTTTTTAACGTGTGATCCTTTAGGAGGAAACACATGCTCTTAACCATTAAACCCACTCAAGTTGTATAAATTCCTTTGATCTCAAATAATGTGTTTTTAAACATAACTTTTAAACAAAATAATGTAATATATACAACATTCAAACTTATCACCCCATGGATTCACACATTAATATAATATATAACACTCAAAATTATAATTCCATAGATTTAAAAAATGGTGTGGGTGGGTTCTCATTGTCTATTCAATCACCTTACAACCAATGTTTGATGGTGAGACGTACAACAAGTACTCAGATAATATTTGAGATAATCCAGTCTCATGGTAACATCCTGTTCATGTATTCTATGATCAATCAGTTGCAAATGTCCATGGACTCGAAACAAAGTAAACTTAAACTTGTTATATTTGTGTTTCATTGAGCAGGAAGAGCAGTGGCAACCTTGGCCACACTATGGCTACTTGAAATAAGACTAAGGAAAGTTTTTCCCTTTCGTATCACGTTTAGTTTTCCTTCAGTGGGAGATATAAGTCTTGTTGAAGCAGTTGGCCATGAAAATTCGAGTTAACAAACTATTAAACTGTGAATTAAATAACATAGAGACTTGGGAAAAAAAGCATCGGAGAAACTAGAGTATTTTATATTATCTTTATTCACGTCTAGTATGTTCTTCAGGAATTTTACTGGGCTTTCCAGCATATTTGTTTCTCTTTCTATATGCCTTTGTATTGGGTTTTCTTGCAAAATTCCGTGTGTGTTTTTGTTGTGTCAAATTTAGAGGTTCAGGTGTTCTTTTTTTGAAAATTCAGCATGTTCCTCTGGCTAACACTAAAATCAACAGAACTATTTGATTGTCCAAGCTCTTGTTGAATATCCCACACGACCAAAATCTATATGGAGAATTTGAAAGCATTCATAAGTAAATAACAAAAAAAAAAAAAAACCAATGTAATAGTAAAATTATATAAATAATCATTTTTTTAAAATTTTTTATAAGGAAAGGTTGAGGGGTTTGCAATTAAAAAAAAACAAAAATATAGACTGTTGCAATAATATAATTGTATAAAAGAATTATATTGCTTTTTTCGGTTATGCCCATTCCAAATTCTGGAAAAAAAACCTCTTCAGGGTTTCCACAGACAACTAGCTGATTAGTCAAATGTTCATATTCATATTGAATTTTACAGTACGCAACATCATCTTTGTATGTTGAAATCAATTAATATTGAAAATTACCATTTATATTGACATTGAAGATTTTCAAATTCATTTATTTTTTCACAAACACATAATTTCTCAAAACAACTGCCCCTTAGAATGACCTCTCAATATTTGACAAAGTTGAGGCTGATAATAGTAACTTTCATTTTGATGTTGCACTGTGAACCGAATAGCTTAACAAAATGTCCTTTTTATTTTCAATCCAACTCCATTATTGTTCCATGCTATTTTCATTTGGTTAATATTTCAAAAGCATGTTTTTTTATTTGGTTAATATTTCAAAAGCACAATTGTGAAAATGTTTGAACTCATCCCATTTTTCTGGTCATATTAATACCAATCATTGTGTCTGAGTCCTATTTAAATCATTGTTGATCTGTCACATTTGTAATGAACTTATGTAGAGTTGGTCTGAAGAACTTGGTGTTATAGCAAGCAGAACTATGGTATGCCGTTAAAATCACCCAATTTGATATGTCTTCATTAAACTTTAGCATCAAGGAACTATAGAGATTACTAAATGATAGGTCTTTCGTTGTTGGTTTTAATGTCTTTCTTTGTCACAAAATTGTTGACTACTTCATATATTTGTTCTTCACATTTAACGAACTTGCAGATACAGACTTGGGAATTGGATAATTGTTGACTACTTCATTTATTTTTTCTTCACGTTTAAAGAACTTGCAAATATAGACCTCAGGCTTGGCTTATTGAGACTACCAGTATAAACATAAACTACTTCATATGTTTGTTCTTCACATAAACATAAACTAATTCATATGTTTCTGATTCACATCTACTTCATATGTTTCTTATTCACATTTAATGAACTTGCAGATACAGTATTGGGGCTTAGCGTATTGAGACTAGTGGTATAAAGAGAAATCATTACAAAATTCCAAATTGTTACAACGATTTTTCTAATTGGACCTAAAGGAGTTGGGAAAAATAATTTCACTAATAATATACTATGTGTGCTTTCTCGGTCGTCGATTTATTCAAATTTTCTCTTTATTCATTAAACATTTGGGTGAAAATGTGAAGTTGGGTTACACTTTTGTGAGAATCGGGGGCGAAAAACATTTTTCGGCAATAGTTCGACTGAACTTTTGAGAAAGTTCAGCCGAAATTTTGAGAAAGTTCGACCGAACTCGTTTTGTCGTTTAGATTGACGACATATTGACGACGTGGGAAAATAGATTTTTGGTCGGAGATGGGAAAATGGGAAACAATAGTTCGGTCGAACTCATATTTTATAAATATATCACCCGCGAACTTTTTTCATTTTCGTGCGTCTTTGTTTGCATTGTCTGTTTTTAGCGGGGTTCTGCTGTGATTTTCATTTCTATTTGTTTTTGTGGCGTTGTTGCTTCTCTGTTTATGATTTGGCGCTCGTGAATTGTTTCAGTGGCGCTGCTGCTGCTCTATTGCTGATTTGTTGCCCGCGAATTATTTCTCATGAGTTGCGCCAAGCGAATTTCCAGGTAATCTATCCATGATATGAATTATCTGAGGTGATTGATTATGGAATATGTTGTTTACATGTTCATAATATTATAATGAAATGAATTATCTTAGGTTATTGATTATGGAATATGCTGTTTACATGTTCGTAATATTACAGGAATAGCTTACATTGTAGATTCAGAATAGGTTATTTGTATAAATGCAATGGATTGACCTTTCTTGCTTAATGTGTATGCTTATTAAGTACATGCTTTCAGGTTATGCTTACTGTGTAATTGTGTACAAGCCACAATGAACCTTCATGAGTGTTTACTATTTTGGGTATGAGCTAACTGCCTAATCTTAGAACAGTGCGTTTTAAGACGGGAAAGAGTACTATAATAACGAACATAGTAACTCCATACTTACTAGTGGCTAACTGTTTGGTGGTGCCCATACTTATTTATCGTAATACAAGTAACTGATTACTATATACCAGTACATTATGCTCAAGAAGCACATTGGAAATCACCTTTATTGATTACTATTTTGGGTATGAGCTAACTGCCTAATCTTAGAACAGTACTGTGATAACGAACATAGTAACTCCATACTTATTAGTTTCTAACTGCTTGGTGGTGCCCATGCTTAGTTTCTAATCTTAGACGAGAAAGAGTACTGTGATAACGAACATAGTAACTCCATACTTACTAGTTTCTAACTGCTTGGTGGTGCCCATACTTACCTATAGTAATACAAGTAACTGATTACTATATACCAGTACATTATGCTCAAGAAGCACATTGGAAATCACCTTTATTGACTGCATAGATAACATACATAACACTGTTGCCGATGAAATAGGTAACCGCATTGTTACCTACTTTTTTTTGGTAGCATAAAAAGCACCCGATTTTGAAAAATGGTGATGCAAAATCACCTTTTTTTTTTTAGCACATTTTTGACACTCTAATATTTTTATTTATGAAGTATGAATATTTGTTTTAAAATGTTAGTGATTTTCATGCTAATTTTGAAACGTATTGATGCAGCATCAACTTTTCTTTTTTAGAGCGGTGATTTTCATGCTAATTTTGAAACGTATTGATGCAGCATCAGCCTTTTTTTTTAGAGTGGTGATTTTCATGTTGGTAATAAAACACAAAACTTAGATAAAAAAAATATATAAAAACAATAAAAAAACCAATAAACATGTAAAAAAAGACAAAATTAACTAGTAAAAATAAAAAATTTAAACAAAAATATTCGAAAATTATATCAAAAGAAATGACAAAATTTGAAAAAAAAACACATAATTTAAAGAAAAAACAAAAATTAACCAAAAAAAAAAAAAAAAAAAATCAAAAACATTTTTTTCTAAGTTATTAAAAAAAAAACCATATAATTAAAAAAATAAAAATAAAATAGAAAATTTAAAAATAATTTAAATTAAAAAATTAAAATTTAGATAAAAAAATAAAATACAAAAAAGAAAAAATTAAATTTAAAAATTAAAATAAAAAAAATAATAATAATAACAAAACAAAAATACAAATTTTAAAATTAACCAAAAAAAAATAAAAAAATGAAAAATAAAATTAAAATAAAAGAATTAAAAAAAAAAAAAAATTGTCATTAAAAAACAAAAAAAAATGAAAAAAACCACGTGCAAATAATTAAAAAACAAATATCCATAAATTTACTGTTTTTTTTTTAAATGAAACAATTTATAAATTTTAAAAATTGAAAACCAAATAAACTAAAAGATTAAAAAATTAAATTAAATTAAATTAAATTAAAATTTAATAAATTTAATAAATAAATTTTAAATTTTAAAAATAATTAATCTAAAATATTAAATTAAAAAAAAAAAAAAAAAAAATTAAACAAATTAAATTTAAAATAAAAAATTTGAATTAAAAAAAAAAATACTTTTAAATTTTTTGAATTAAAAAAAAAAAAAATCAAATTAAAAAAAAAAATATTAAAAATTAATTTAAAAAAAAAAGAATTTTTTGATCGTGGTGGTGTCGCTAATCGACCTTCCGCCCAAGTGGCGGCGGAAGCCGGCCTCTGCCGCTACTTGGGCGGGAGGCCGATTCCGGGAATCGCCCTTCCACCGTGGGAGATCGATTCTGGGAATCGCCCTCTCGCGGCGAGAGGCCAATTCCGGGAATCGCTCTCCCACCGCAGGAGGCCGGTTCCGGGAATCGCCCTCCTACGACGGGAGTCTGATTCCGAGAATCACCCTCCCGCGATGGGAGGCCGATTCCGGGAATCGCCCTCCCGCCGCGGGAGGCCGATTCCAGGAATCGCCCTGAGGTCGATTCCGGGAATCGCCCTCCCACCGCAGGAGGCCAATTCCGGGAATCGCCCTCCCGCGGCGGGAGGCCGATTCCGGGAATCGCCCTCCGGCGACGGGAGGCCAATTCTGAGAATCGCCCTCCTGCCGCGGGAGGCCGATTCCCGGAATCAACCTCAGGGCAATTCCCGGAATCGGCCTCTCGACGCTGGAGGGCGATTCTCGAAATCAGCGTCCCGCCCAGCAGCCGGCCTCCGCCGCCACCTGGGCGGGAGGCCGATTGGCAGCGCCACCACGATCAAAAATTTCTTTTTTTTTTATTTTTTTTATTTTTAATATATATATATATATATATATAATTTGAATTTTTTTTTTTTTTTTTTAATTCAAAATTTTTTTTTTTTTTTTTAAAATTTAATTTTTATATTGAAATTTATTTTGTTTTATTTATTTATTTTATTTTATTCATTTTTTTTTTAAATTTTTTTCCCTAAATTTTGTTAATAATTTTTATTAAATTTTGTATTTTTTTATTATTAATTTTTTAATTACATAATTTTTTTTTTCAATTAAAATTGTGTATTTAAAATTATATATATATATATATATATATATATATATATAATTAAACTTAGTATTTTCAAATTAATTTGGTTTTTATTTTATTTTTTATTTAATATATATATTTTTTAATCTATTTTTTTCAATTTTAATTGATTTTTAAAGTTTTTTAACTTTTTATTTTAACAATATATATTTTTTCTTTATATGTAAAATTTATTTTTTATTTCAAAATTTATTTGTTTATTCATTTATTTATTAAAATTTAATATTTTTTTTTAAATTTAATTTGTTATTTTAATATTAACATTTTTTTTTAATTTAATAAAATCTAATATATATATATATATGTGTGTGTTATTTTTTATAATTTAAATTTAATTTTTTTTTTAAATCTATTTGTTTTTTTAATATATATTTTTTTTAATTTAATATTTTTATTGTATTTTATTTTTCATTTATTTTTAATTAATTTTTCATTTTTTTACTTTTAATTTCAATAATGTTTTTTTTTTAATTTTAATTTTAAAGTTTTAAATTTATTAAAATTTAATATATCTCTTTAAATTTAAATTTTTATTTTAAAATTTATTTATTTATTTATTTTTTAATTTTATAAACATTTTCTTTTTCTTTTTTAAATTTAATTTCTATATTTTATTTTTTATAATTTCTTTCTTTCTTTAATTTGCTTTTCTTTTTAATTTAATATTTTTATTTTGTTTTTATTTTTATATTTTTATTTCTATATATTTTGAAATTTTAATCTTTAAATTTTATTTTTTATTTTTTATTTTTTATTTTTTTCTTAAATTTTAGGTTTTTTTAATGTTTGAATTAAAAATTTTATTTAGTTTTATTTTTATTTTTTTATTCCTATATATTTTTAAATTTTAAGCTTTAAAATGTTTTTATTTTTAAATTTTTTTTCTTAAATTTTAATTTTTTTTTTAATGCTTGAATTTTTAAAATTAAAAATTGCTATTTTCTATTTTTAAAAATGTCAAAAATATGACACAATTTTTTTTTGTTATTCTAGCATTAACTAGTTTTGTTTTGATGGTGTTTTTTCAATCTTTTTTCAAGAAACAAATTTTTTTTTAGCATAATTTTATAAAATGTTGAAATTTGACCTTAAAAAAAAACCAAGTGCTTTTTGGAATACACTTTTTTTGTTTTTGGGGTGTTTTTTCATGTTTTTTGAGTCTTTTTGGGCTAGAGTTCTCGTTTTGAGGTCAGGTTACCTATTTCATCGGTAACAATGTTACATCTCTAATCTAGTATAGTGTAAACAAAGCATGCTCTGTTATAAGTGAAATAGCTTGCAATAGGTAGATAAGGTGGTTCAATAGTCATAACTGATTAGAGTTACTAGATTAGTACAGATAGTGTGTGAATTTTTACTTATCTTATCACCTTAATTAGGGATATGCTTAGAGTGCTACAGATGTGCCAAACAAGCTGGGCATAAGTATTAGTAAGTGATTACTGGTTACCCTACACTATTTATTAGCTTAAACACCATTGTTATATATATGTGCTTGTTCAGGTTAAGAAGAAGCATGAGATTGGGCTTATATGAATAAGGATAAGCATTATACTAACTACTAGCTTATATGGGATTTCTACTTATAATACCTTATAGATTATGGTGATACTTGAACTCATTCCAGGATGATTGATATCCATGGACTTACTTAGCACATATATGAATAATATAGAGCTATAAGTATGAAGTTGTGGTATATAACAGATCACGTGTTATGCTATCATAATTACACCTATGTTTACCTAATAATTAACCTATTCTAATATGAGCTTTAAATGTTACAGGTCCCAGGTATAAGCATAAGTAACATGATAAGCTTGTACTTGCTTCATAGAATGCCATTGATCATGGAATAAAACTAACTACTAGTATGAATACCCTATCAGTAAGCTTTACACGTTATTTGTATCATTACAATACTTACATGGTTTGTATCATCTTAGTTAATTGAGGCTATACCTTCCAGCAAATTCGAGTAGCTTTTATGAACATATCTGAGGCTACTTTTTTGTGTGTTCCTGGCTTCTAGTCTATCCCCTAATCTGTCTGCTTTTTCGGTATTTGTAGGAGTGGCTCTAAAAGGTAACAGGTATTCTAGGACCACAACATATATTGTATTTCTGTAAGGTGAAATACTAAACAATGGTAGTAGTTAATAGAGGCTATACCTTCCAGCAAATTCGAGTAGATTTTATGAAAATATCTGAGGCTACTTGTTTGTGTGTTCCTGGCTTCTAGTCTATCCCAGCGCATCCCCTAATCTGTCTACTTTTTCGGTCTTTGTAGGAGTGCCTCTAAAAGGTAATAGGTAACTTAAAGACCTCATGTTCTAGGACAACAACATATAATGTATTTCTATAAGGTGAAATACTAAACAAAGGTAGTAGTTAATAGAGGCTATAAAGGGTTCTGTCAAAAAAATAATTGTATGAAAGGCCATTAAGAGTCTATTGATTTTTGTTTCTTCATTTCCATTTGTAGCAGTTCAATGTATGAAGTTATTCAATATATCAGTACTAGTGGTGTCTCTTTCAATGATATCTGATTGTGAAATTTTTTGTTTCCCTCTTTTTCTGGTTTTTTTATTGCATGTATGAAATTCCCCTGCAATATCAGTATTTCTTTGAGCTTTCTTTCATTGTTTGCTTGAATTTATGCACTACCTTATTGTCTGTCATATGCATTTAGATCTTTATTTTCCTTTTCAAAATGTATTTTTTTTATTATCTTCATGATCTACCACTGCTTGTTTAAAATAGTAGTTTGTAAAAAAAAGACCAAAGTAAACCATCAGTTTGTCAAAAAAGACCGAAGTAAACCATCAAGTTCTAAATACATCAGGATGCTAAATAAAACGACAATGTCGAATAAAAAACCAAAGTAAACCATGAAGTTATGAATATATCAGGATGTTAAATAAAAAGAATAAGACTGAGTAAATTCAAAATATTGGTTATCATGATAGAGATAAACATTGAGAAGAGAGAAATATACATTGTGATAGCAAGACTCAAGAAATTTGGAGAATTCTAAATCCTCAAGGTAGTTTGTGTAAATCTCTACCATATATCTGTGCTTTATAAAATTTATCGTTCGGTTCCAATAATGATATAGAAAGACATGGTTTAGAATGCCAACGATAAAAAAATCTAACCAGATCACGAGAACTCGCAAAACAACTAGAAGTGGCAGCCTTTGATTTAGATTCTTTGATTTGGATTGGATTAAATTACTTTGCAGTTTTCATTATTATACAAAAATCTAACCAGATCACGAGAAATCGCAAAACAAATAGAAGTGGTAGCCTTTGATTTGGATTTGATTAGATTACTTTGCAGTTTGCATTATTATAAAAATATGAACTCCTTTAAAAGTATTCTAGAATAACATTTTGTCCCAAAGAATCAAAGTAAGAAATCAAGTTCTAAATATATCAGGATGCTAAATAAAATGACGATGTCGAATAAAACTCTTTGTAAATTCAAAATATTGGTTATCATGATAGAGATAAACATTGAGAAGTGAGAAATATACATTGTGATAGCAAGACCGATGAAAGTTGGAGAATTCTAAATCATCAAGGAAAGTTTGTGTAAATATCTACTACATATCTATGTTTTATAATATTCACGATTCATTTCCAATAATGATACAAAAATACATAATTCAGAATATCAGTGATACAAAAATCTAACTAGATCAGGAGAACCTAGAAAAAAAACTAGAACTAATAGCCTTTGATTTGGATTGGATTAATTTGCAATAATTTTGAAGTACATTTGGACAACCAATACGAAAATCTAAATAGATCACGAGAACCCGCAAAACAACTAGAAGTGGCCTTTGATTTGGATTTGATTAGATTACTTTGCAGTACTTTTGAAGTAAGTTTAGACAACCAATTCGATTCTGGTATAAAGAAACTGTGGTGATGAGATGAATGTTTGTTCTTTCTATTTCCTTGTATTATTCTGTAGTGAGAGTGTAGGTTGTGAATAGATATTCATAGAGGTTAGAGAATTAGTTAGGTAATTAGCTTAAATGAAGGAGGTTGTAGATGAATGGCCCAAAAAATTTCAATCCTCTAACATTATATCTGATAGTGCAGATAAATATACCATGAACCTTGGGGTTATTTTCAAAGAGGAATGCCTTATTTTGTAATTATAAGAACTTGGACAGATACACCTGAACCTTGAGAGTTGTTTTCAAAGAGAAACACCTTATTGCGTAATTATAAAAAATTGAAAAAATAATTTTTGTTATAAGAAGTTGAAGAAATAATTTATGTTATTTTTAATATTTCACATTAAAGATAACAATAAAAAATTTAAATATTTTATAAATATTTAGGTTCACAAATCAAGATAGTATATTCTTGTTATGTTCCTCAAATTACAAATTTAACTAATTTTTTATTATTATTATTTTAGTTATGCATAATCTAACTTATCAAGAAAGTACGTACCTTATGTTTTGATGGTTGCAAAAATTTGTTCTCACACTTGATAAGAAAATTAATTTTATTTCATAATCATTCAAGTACAGGTTTGATATTAGTTTCAAACACAGAAATTCTTAATGCCATATTCTATGAAGGCTTTTAATTATAATAGTTATGCATAATCTAACGTATCAAGTAGCTTATGTTTTGATCGTTGTTTCATAAACATTCAAGTTTACTTTATAAACATTTTAGTATGGAATTGATATTAGTAACATCAATAAAAATTATAAATTTGGATTTATTTCCACGCAACGATTTGACTGTTGCTAAGTTTATGAAGGTATACATACTCAACTTCTCTGGTTTTGAACGTGTGACCTCTTAAGAGGAAACATATGCTCTTAACCATTAAGCCCACTCAAGTTATATAAATTATTTTAATCTCAAATAGTGTGTTTTTAAACATAGCTTGTAAATAAAATAATGTAATATATAGAACATTCAAACTTATCACCCCATAGATTCACACATTAATATAATATATAACATTCAAACTTATAATTCCATATATTTCAAAAATGGTGTGGGTGGGTTCTCATTGTCTATTCAATCACTTTACAACCAATGTTTGATGGTGAGACGTACAACAAGTACTCAGATAATATTTGAGATAATCCAGTCTCATGGTAACGTCCTGTTCATGTATTCTATGATCAATCAGTTGCAAATGTCCATGGACTCGAAACAAAGTAAACTTAAACTTGTTATATTTGTGTTTCATTGCGCAGGAAGAGCAGTGGAAACCTTGGCCACACTATGGCTACTTGAAATAAGACTAAGGCAAATTTCTCCCTTTTGTATCACGTTTGGTTTCCCTTTAGTGGGAGATATAAGTCTTGTTAAAGCGGTTGGCCATGAAAATTGGGGTTAAAAAACTATTAAACTGCAAATTAAATAGCATAGAGACTCGGGAAAAAAGCGTTGGAGAAACTAGAGTATTTTAGATTATCTTTATTTATGTCTAGTATGTTCTTCAGGAATTTTACTGGACTTTTCAACACATTTGTCTCTCTTTCTATATGCCTTTGTATTGGGTTTTCTTGTAGAATTCCGTGTGCGTTTGTGTTGCGTCAGATTTAGAGGTTAAGGTGTTCTTTTTTTGAAAATTTAGCATGTTCCTCTGACTAAGACTAAAATCAACAGAATTGTTTGATTGTCCAAGCTCTTGTTGAATATCCCATTGTAAACCAAAATATATATGAAAAATTTGAAAGCATTCATAATTAAATAACAAAAAAACAAACCAACATAATAGTAAAATTATATAAAGAATCATATTGTTTTTTTAATTTTTTATAAGGAAAGCCTGAGGGGTTTGCAAATAAAGAAAAACAAAAATATAGACTCTTGCAATAGTATAATTGTATAAAAGAATTAGATTTCTTTTTTTCAGTTATGCCTATTCCAAAGTCTGGAAAAAAAAAAAACCCTTCAGTGTTTTCACAGACAACTAGCAGACTAGTCAAATGTTCATATTCGTATTGAATTTTACAGTACACAACATCATCTTTGTATGTTGAGATCAATTAATATTGAAAATTACCATTTCTATTGACATTGAAGATTTTCAAATTCATTTACTTTTTCACAAACACATATAATTTCTCAAAAAAACTGCCCCTTAGAATGATCTCTCAATATTTGACATAGTTGAGGCTGATAATAGTAACTTTCATTTTGATGTTGCACTGTGAACCGAATAGCTTAACAAAATGTCTTTTTTCTTTTCAATCCAACTCCTTTATTGTTCTATGCTATTTTCGTTTGGTTAATATTTCAAAAGCACGTTTTTTTATTTGGTTAATATTTCAAAAGCACATTTGTGAAAATGTTTGAACTTGTCCTGTTTTTTTGGTCTTATGAATACCAATCATTGTGTCTTCATTAAGAGTCCTATTTAAATCATTGTTGATTTGTCACATTTATAATGAACTTATGTAAAGTTGGTTTGAAGAACTTGGTGTTATAGCAAGCAGAACTATGGTATGCCATTAAAATCACCCAATTAAGAAACTATAGAGATTACTAAATGATACATCTTTCGATGTTGGTTTTAATGTTTTTCTTTGTCACACAATTGTTGATTATTTCATATATTTGTTCTTCAAATTTAATGAACTTGCAGATATAGACTTGGGGCTTGGATAATTGTTGACTACATATATTTTTTCTTCACGTTTAATGAACTTGCAAATATAGACCTCAGGCTTGGCTTATTGAGGCTACCAGTATAAACATAAACTACTTCATATGTTTCTTATTCACATTTAATGAACTTGCAGATACAGTATTGGGGCTTAGCTTATTGAGACTAGTGGTATAAAGATAAATCATTACAAAATTCCAAATTATTACAATGATTTATTCAACTTCTCTCTTTATTCATTAAACATTTTTTATTTAGGATCTCTATCTGCACATGGAGCAGTTCACTCAAATTGAAATAAGTTGGTGCCTTTTTTTCTTTTCATGTCCTTGAGAATTTGCCTCAAATTGAAATAAGTTGGTGCCATTTTTTCTTTACAAGTCATCCACTAAAGGTGGGAGCCTCTTTCTCCAGCAATACACGGTTGCTATAACTTCGAAAACATTTTTCATTTTTTATAATGTTGCTAAGGATTTTCCTATCCTAGAAAATTGGATATCTAATGGTATAAAACATGAGAAATAGTTCCAAGCTTGGATTTATAAACTTATTGTTTACAAATGCTTATTTTCATACTCTATTTTTAATCTAATGAATATTAGTTCTAAATTGTTTTATAACTAGGTAATATGTTATTTTATCTCAGCACTATAAGGATGTTTATGAAACATAAAGCACATGCCAAACTCAATAATTTCTAGTAAAATAAAGAAAGTCAATTTTTTGATATTTTTTGTGTGTACATTCCTTATTTTTTGTGATACTTTGGTGAAGATTTTCAGTTGCCTGTATTTTTCATTTAAATGTATAAATTCTCATGAATTATTTTTCCCTTTTTTATTACCTGATTGGCAAAAACTATGTCCAATACTTGTGTTGTGACTGGGCTCATTGTAAATGACTTTTATGGGCTGAATTTAGAAATGAAGTTTTATTATATTACAATAATAGTATAACGGCGTTGACTATACCCATAGGGATACTTGTTCCAGGATATTCAAGCTTCTTGCTACCTGATTTTGCAATGTTTAGTGATAACATATTCAAAGCAATGGAAAGAAGATGGTGTATTGTTCCTTTACAAAGAACAAATAATTGGAACCATGATCCATACAACATTTCACAACATTTCATTTCTTTACATTTTTGAGAATTTCTCTTTTTACAAAAAGATAATAAAATCTATTATAAAGTTGAAAATTGAGTTATGATATTTGACACCCTATACTGAAGATCAGGGATTTCGTACAATTTGGATCCCTTAATCTGCACTGGATTTTGTACTATCCAACAACTATTGTTAGGGATACGTGTCCTTCTCCCAGATCGATTTTGGGCAACCAAATTGTTTGCAGAACCTTTTTTCTTCTTGCAGTAAATTCATGAGATGTTTCCTTTTTCTATGTTGTCGTGGCAAATCCGTCTCATAACCATTTTTCTTACATAGCTCCATGAATTATACTACAATTCCATCTCATAACCATTTTTCTTGCATATCTCCATGAATTTTGTTATGGTTATAGAATGGTGAATTGCATACAACTCTTAGCATTCTTGATCAAACCCATATCCCTTTTCCTTCTTCCTTTTCGGTAAGGACTTCCACCACTATTGTGCCTTTAGTTAAAAGTAAGAGGTTTTGTTCCATTACAATAATTTATTTTTTGAATTACCTTTTTTTTTATTTCCTAGATTTATTTCTAAGTGTTCTCTTGTCTTTATTTTTTATTTTTTTAAAATGTTTCCAATTTGCATAAATTCTATTTTAAATTAGACATCTTAAGAATATTTTATATTTCAAGTCAAGAAGTCAATGCAAATCTAATTCCTCCACTTTTTTTAAGCTTTTGACTTTACCACAAGCCTGATCTAAACTTTTAATTATTTTTTCGTAATATTTAGGATTCAATAAAATGGAAGGAATATTTTTTGTTCATCTTTCAAAGCTTTGGGCCCTTCCCATGGATCATGTTATCACTCATAAAGTTGTGAAACATTACATGACACGGTCATATAGTTCACTCATAAAAAGATAGGGTCTCCTTAGCCATTTCAAGTTGGTTTAGGAAAATTTCATTTTTTTAAACATTTTTAGCCTATCCTAAGCTCCATGGTCACCTCTATTTATGTAATTTCATGTCACATCACTCCTCATTTGGTGTCATTTTTCATTCCCCATGAATTTAAAATAAAAAAGGGCACTTGTGTCAATTTTTCAAATTTTCATAGTGTTTTATACAACAAAACAAAATTTTTCCCTACGAAATTGCCTAATAGTTTCGTAGCGAATTTGTCAGAGGTTAAACTAACTTTGCTACAAAAAATAGTTTTCTAACCTGTCTTGTCAAATCAGCTATGAAGTGTCATTCTATGATTGGAGGAGTTAGGTTTGAGTTCATTCAAGTCTGTTATGGCTAATTCAAAGGTTCATAGTTGTGTCTGAGGTCATCATTACCATTTTGGGCATGTATGTATTATGATTGAAGCATGAGCTATCAGTTAAACCATAAAACCTTACCCCAACTATCCTTTTTTCATATTGTGCTTTATCTTTGCATGTAATTCGATCTCTGGAGAGCTGCTTCATCGAGCCAAGCAGGTTGCTGGCACATTTGAACTTTGCAAGTGTCATCAAGCAAGTGAGGCTTGAAGATATAAAGCACCCATGGTTGCTAGAAGGAAAAAAAACAAAGGTGGTCATTGCCACAGGTATGAGCCCATGGACATGAATTTTCTCAATGAAGACCCAACTGCCATGGAGGTTTTCAGAAGAACTGGTTTCTTGCAATTCTATCAAAGGTTGCATGGCTTTCATCTACAGGTTTCCAAGGATTTTTCTAACAGTGTCACAAGAACAACTTCAAAAGTTGGAATTCTGAACCTTATAGTGACACCATACATCATTTCATCAGCAACAGGAATCCCTAGAGGAGGGGAATAATGGTTTAAAAGCATCAAATTCAAAATGTAGGACTGCAGAGAGTTCATCAAACCAGAATGCAGTGAAATTGATTTGACAAATGCTATCCCTAGGGGTTTCATGAAGGAAAATTATTCAAAGCTGTTGATGATCACCCAAAAGTATTTTACCTATGAAGGACGGTTTCACATGGTCTACTCCTATCATCTCAGAATTCTGCTACATTTTTTGGGTAAGAGGTCACTTTAATTGCCTTTTTATTTATACAGAAGTCTAGGGAAAATGTCATATAAGTTTCAAATAAAAAAATAAGGCAATGAAACTTCTCTTTTTCATCATGGTTTGATTAAGCTATTGGTGTTAGAGGAATTGAAGAGATTAGACAAATATTGGACTCCCTTCTTGTTCATGAGTGGTTATGAAATTGATGTTGTCACTCCCAAGAAAACCTCCAAACCTAGAAATATTTAATCACCAGTTGTGGCATAGGAAGTTGAATAAGGGAGTAGATCATCTCCCCCAAAAATAATAAGCATGGAAGAAGGAACTTTGCAGAGGATTGACACACCTAAAACAACACCTGCAAAATAGAAGCAGATAGTTAGTAAACAAGGAAACAAAAGAGTCACTAGGATCCAAACAGTGGCTAAAGGAAACTTGGAGGATATCCTGCATGCAATTGAAATTAAAGAAACTCCCATTGTCCAATATGAAGACATTGAAGATGGAGGAAGAAAGCCGAAAAAGTGTAAGGCTACTAAAAAACTAGAGTTTTTAGGTGATGATGTTGGTTTCATTTTTCAACCTAGGATACCAATAACTAGACATGCAAGAAAATTCATGGAAAGCAACAAAGAGATTAAATAAATAAATGAAGTTGTTGCCCAACCACCAAGTATCATAGATTTGTCTTCACCTGCAAAAGAAGAACTGGTTATCAAACAAAGAAATGGTAAAGAGAAATTATTGAAAAATCTGAAATTGAAACCCTTAAAAAGAAGTTAAAAGAAGCAAGTAAAGAGATATCAGTCTTGAAGCAAGAGGAAAAGAGACACAGAGATGAGAAATTTCAGTTTGAGCAAATGAGGAAAATCTGGAAAGATCAAGTCACAAGTGTTTCAAAAACCTTTGAAAATACAGAAAAGTTGATAAAGTGAACTCATCCACTAAGAGGAGAGGTCAAACACATCAAAAATATAAACTTGCACTTGCAATTCATGTTGAGTTGTAAAAGAAAGGATTGAAGATGACAGTGGTAGAAGAGCCTATTAGTCAACTAATTGTAAATGAGGAGGAAACACCACAGGAGTAACAAGTTGATATGGAATATTTTTTAGGAGGTTCATAACATGTAGAGAACCCAAATTTTGCAGCTAGAGGATAGTTTTTGAAGACAAGCTCGAAAACAACATTTTCTGGTTTTTTGCACGGTTTTGTAGCGTACCTTAGGCTTGAAGCCAGAAATATGCTACGAAAATTCCTGTAGGTGATTTTTTTCTTTAAAACTGAATTTTGGCATGTTTTATGGAGGGAGATCAATGGCTTGCAAGGTGTCATGACATAATGAAGGTGTTGGAACAAAAAAGAAGTAAAAAATATGGATGGAAAAGCCATTTTCCCTACACTACTAAAACTCGCTATGAAACTGTCTAAAACTTCCCTGTTTTCATAGTGAGTAATTTTTGAAGTATTTTGAGCATCTCAATAGCACAATTTTCCAGCTGGAGACCTCTATCATGTCAGTGGACCTGATTAGAAAATATTTATTACTCAAAGTGAGTGTTATGCAGCCAGCTCATTAGTCAAAACAACGTTAAAGATGAAGGTCATCCATTCCTAAAACGCAGGGTTATGTTCCACAGGTCTAGGGGTGCTTTAAAGATGTAAAGTGGAAGTGAACTTGATCAGGTGTCCTTCGAGCATGTGACATTCATTATGTAACCATTATGTAATTATTTCATAGATAGGATAAAGGAATGTAATAAATAGGAGATAGAGTCCTATTAGGAGTTTGTTTATTTAAAAGATAGCTATCATTTTTCTGTTTTAAGTTAGTGGCTTCAGTTATGATAGGTGTAAGAGTAGAATTAGAAGATCTAGCCAGCCAGCGAGATCATTGCCATTGTAAATAATGCCTATTTATAGACAAAACATTGAAGAAGCAAAAGATTGGAGAATATTGCACCAAATTGCTACTTGTATGTTTTTTACCATTATCAGTAATACAAAGTGACATTCTACTTCCAGATCTGAGATTATCATGAGGTTTTTGATGTGTTATTGATCTGTATCTTTATGTTTAATCACTTGCAGTAAATTTCATCTCTAATTACTCAGAATTCATAATATTAGGCTCTGACTTCCTTTAGTGGTGAAATGACTATGTTTTCCTATGTTGTGTGTGATTTATCTCTGCTAAAAACCTCTATCTGCCTCAGCTTCCATGGGAAGAACCATTGTCACTAATATTATTGATTGTTGACTCCATAAGCCTAATGGTAGCAAGCCTTCATTTTTCAACCTGCAATCATACAAAAACAAGTTACAATTCCATAGAATTAGCCATCTAGTACTATCCTTATTCAAAATCATAAACCCCCTTTGAGAGAGCCCGCTCAAAATGAAGAGGATAATCTTCAGTTATAAGTGGTTTGAAAGAGTTACATTGAGTTGATTTATGAGCAGCCAATCAAAATCAATTTGGTGATAACGGATCCAATGCCAAAATATAATTGAGTTCTGTCAAATTTCAAGCCCATATGTGATAATGATGTCAAAAAAAGAGAATTGAGACACTGCAACAGGTGGTGCATGCCACATGGTAACATGATGAATCTTATAAGGTATACCAATGAGCCTTCTACATTAAAAACTATTTGCAGCTCTTGTTAGTAGAATTTGAATGGGAAATTTATTACACTCTATGATACTTTAGGACCACTTAGGTAGGCAAATTCTACACTCAATGTGTTTTCTATTTGAATAACTCATTTCCCAAACTTAACACTAGAATTAACCACACCCTTTACTATTTTGGGCTTGGGAGAACTTGTGAAGTAGAGTGTTTATGTTCTCAAGATGCATGATAATTTCACTAAACTAGATGAGGCACTAAGCCAAAATTTATAAATATTTCATGTATTATGCACATTAGGGATGGATTTAAAGAATCAAGTTAATATTTACACTAAGGATAGAATTCAACACAAGGACATTAGCACTATAAGGTGGTAGGACATGCCAACAAATATAAACCCACCATGTTGCATGAATATGGTTAATACAAAAGGATCAATAACGCAGGTGACATTTTTAAAATGTGACGTGTGGCATTGTTGCAAGTAAACAAGTCATTGCTTTATCAAAATTCTTCGAAGTATTCTAGCCCCAAATAAGAAAATGACAAATTTGAATGTTATAATACATTTTAGGTCTTTCTAGATAAGAAAATTTTCTTCCATGTTTAAACTTGCATAGATCCCTTCCTAATCCAATTTTGTAATATCCTATATTTCATAAACAAAATTGGCTTGAGAACCCAAGAAAATATTTACCCTTATGTTATTAAGTTTCATTGATCCTTAATTTTATGTGTTCTCTGATTTGATCACATTTTATTATATTTTGGGTTGAAGAGGTGGGTTGGAAATAAAATTCAGTATGTCCTCCTAGTTGTATATTTTTTTATAAATAAAATTCTCTTAGTCATCAAGTCTCGAGGACCACATTGCTACATAAAACCAACTAATTGTTATATGTACCATAAAAACTTCATTTTTGTTAAAATCATAGTGTGTAGTGTGATATTTTTATCCCTACTCTGAGACATGCATTTTTAGTTATATTTTGACTACTAAGATTTATATTGTGAATTACGTTTTATTATTTGAGAAAATTAGATATTGATGGTCTTGTTATTATTTCATGAGATGACTTTTGTTATGCATGTTCTGATTACTAGTGTAGCTTATGTTGATTATTATGATGTTAGTGTTTATAGTGGTTATTTGATGTTGTTTATCATGCATAATTTGTTATCAGTGATGCATGATCAGATGCTACTAATGATTATTTGAGTGTAGCAGGAGACCACTATGACACATAGAAGGATTGAGTAGTGTTTATGGTTTGGTTATTGAGTATTATTATTGTTCAATTTAAATTATCCATGAAGAATAAGTTTATAACTACTATTGACTAGTATGGTTGGTGTAGGAAAAGGGTACATTCTTTCCAAATGAATCACATTTGGGTAATGTGGATGTAAGGAGCAATTTGGGTCTTCTTTGGAGGAGTGGAACAAAGTTTCTAAATTCATCCACTAGAAATCAAGACATATCTTTAGGCTGAAAAGTGTTGGGCACTTTCACTTTGAAGTTGCATGATGCCAAGAGGGTTGAACTCCAAAGTTGGTCATTTACAAGGTTTCACTGAGGAGCACACATTAAGGTAACACCTTAATCCTTAGTTACTATTTGTTTCACAACTAAGGGTGACCCTAGAGTTAATGATTTTCTCCATCATCGTGTTGCATTAGGGGAATTTTGAGGTCTAAAATGAGCCTCCTAAGAAAATTGTACAACTAAAATAATGTTTATAAGAACCAATATGATTCAATATGATGATGTCAACCATGGGGGATGATTCATCATTTTTGGAGTAAAAAAGTAAAAAGATTAAAAAATAGTAAAATAATAAAACTATATTTTCAACTCGTATTTCCAACTGATCTCCTTAAGGTTTTACTAAAATTTCGAGCAGGAGTACTCATTGGATGCACAATTTAATTCCTCATCCAAGGAGTGCCCATGTTGCATATTTTTGATGGACCCTGGTACAAAAAAAATGAGAAATACATGAAAAATGTGATTTCAATTACACTTTTCATGTATTTCTCATTTTTCGTGTTGCAGGGTCCATTGAAAGTATGGAGCATGGGTACTCCTTGGATGAGGAAACAAATTATGCATCCAATATGTGTTGCCGCTCGAAATTTGAGTAAATTGATAGGGAGATAAGTTGGAAATATGAGTTGAAAAAATAGTTTTTCTTTTTCCCTCTAAAATTTGATGATGCAATCTAATATTATTTTATTATTTCACCTATTATTTTATAATTTCCATAGGAGGCCCATTTTAGACCTCAAAATTACCCTAATCTCAAATATTCACGAATACTTTAAGAGCAAGTATTGTGGCACCTTTGGAATAACATGAGGTAATTCCTAAAGGGAAAAAATGATCATTAGAGGAAATTTCACCCTAAAATTTCCCATGAAAATTTCATGTACATAATATGTAAACTAATCAAAAACCTTTAGTAAATATTTTGGAGGGAAAATTATAAAAAAAAAAAAAACTATTTTTTTTAATTGTATTTTTGTCTTATCTCCTTATAAATTTACTCAAATTTACTCAAATTTCAAGTGTAGACACTCGTTGGATGAAGAATTAAATTCTACATCCAACGAGTATCCATTATGCATACTTATGAGAAGACCCACATTGATAAAAGTTGAAGATATATTAAAAAATGTCACCACTTTTTTTAATGTATCTTCAGTTTTTATCAATGTGGGACTTCTCATAAGTATGCACAATGGATACTTGTTGGACGTGGAATTTAAGTCTGCCTCCAATGAGTGTCTACACTTGAAATTTGAGTAAATCTATAAGGAGATAAGCCAAAAATAAAATTAAAAAAAAATAGTTTTCTTTTTTTCTCTCCAAAATTTATAACTCTTATTTAATTATTTAATTAATTTTTATTAGGAGGCCACTTTTAAGCTGAAATTTCCTCTAATCTTGGCACCCTTGGTATTTGGAAACAAAAATTTAATGAGAATTCGAGAGAATGGTTAACCACTTAAAGCTAATCTGAATTAATAAAAGGATAATTTCATTAGGAAAATTGATATTAGATAACTTGGGAAACAAGGGTTTTCGTAGTAAAATGATATCAAATTAAGAGGATTTAAATAGATTAGAGTTGTTTAAATAAATACTTTAGTTATTATAAAACATGCAATGAGGATATTATATTTAAGTAAAATGGAAATAAAACTTGGGATTAAATAATAACACTCAAGGGGAGGGGTGCATATATTAAATATAGTAGATTTAATAATTAGATAAATAATATTCATGAGAACCCTCCAATATGTGGGAGAATCATAGAATTGGAATCTCTAGCCAAATTTTGAAATTGAGAAAAGGAGGAGGAGGCTAGAGACATAAATTTGGCACCTAATAGTTAACTCAAATTAGAGAAAAACATGAGCTCTGAATAGGGAAATTTGAAATAGGCTATAGAATACTAGCATATTCGTGCGAGGTGCAGGTATGTAACTATAATATGCATACCTCATACATATATTAATAATTATTATAAGAATCAAGCACATAAGTCAATCACTTTATAAGTAGGATAATAACATAATGTGAGATAATAGAATCAGGGAAGGGGAATTACAAACACACCTCCTTCAGAAAAATTATTCCCAAAATTAGAGTAAAGTAGATACACGCATTGAGGAAGTGGTATGACAACAAGTAATAAAAAATAGGGTGAAATATGTAGTAACGAAATTTAAGTGGATCAAATAAGGAAATCACTTACAATATGGAATCCCCAAATAACATATAACCTCCTATCCTCCCTAATCTATTTTTTCTCCCATATTTTCCATCCTATGCTACAATATACTATAACATCATCTATGCAAATCTAACCATTGATAGAAACAAAATGGATTTAGTGTAAAATATATTGAATTAACTTCCCTAATAGGAAACCGGAAGTCAAGAAATCCTAGTAATGGTGAGTTAATTGCAAATATATGATACAAGATATGGTATGAAGTGGCTCTACAGGGTCCCAAATAGATGGTGGAAAGCCATATGGAAGGTCAATGACCCCTTTTAAAAAAAATCTACCTAGTTAGAAATTAAAAACGAGCTCCTTACATGGGATGTCCTTACCTTGCATGGACGGTAAGGCCCTAACAAATGCCCTCTTTGGAATACCCAAAAAGAGTTAGCATATATTTTTTATATGTTCCATCATTTGAAAGGTTTATACTTTCATGTAGTCACACCTCTCCCCAAAGCCCATTTGATTTTTCCTTCCATTAAGGGCCGTGTTAGACTATGGATCTTGGATAAATCAGTTTTCTCCTTATCCAAATTGACTTGCATTCTCATTGAAAACATCAAGTAATCTCATAATACCTTATTATTTCAAAATAAGGAAACTGCTCGTGAGATGTGTGTGAATAGAATCATTTCTCTTGGTAAGGTTTTAAATTCAAAATAGAAATATCACTCTCATTGATTCCCTCAAATGCTAGAGATTAAATATGATGTCCCTTGGGGATATTTAAATGGAGAAAATCAAGGACTCACTGCCCTTTGTGATGTATGATTTTTCATATATTTTAACCTAATACATTTCATTTACAACATGTACTCGCCATATAGAGGTTATAATAATAAGGTTAAATTTATAAGCTATATCTACTTCTGGAAAATGAAAATATGAAAAGCATCTCCAGGATACAAGTTCTAGGTGACTCTAATCTTGTCAATGACAAGGAAAATGGTCGAGCTTCTATGCAAAGTTTTGGATTTGATTGGATCAGATAGGTCATCTAGCATTTTGCATCCACATGAGTGAATTACTTACAACCATATATTAGTAGAGATAAATATGGAGGTAATCTAGGTGGATATTGGTGGCCACCTACCTATTCCACCTATACCTCCATTCGATTTCATTAGTTTCCTTGTTTATAGCAGCATTTACTATTTTTAGCAGTTTTTCGGGTCTTGAACTTCTGGAGCAGTTTTGACCCCCTAAACAACGTTTTTTTAGGTCCGTTGTAGACCTATATCTATAACCAAGGGTTTGTATAAAATACTATAGTACTCAGAGAGATGTTTCCAACGAGGTATCATATGTGCCAAACGAAAATAATATGACCAAGTTATGACCCCAAGAAGTTGGCTGCCCAAATAACCCTAACGGGGCCCACAAACGCTTGATGTTCCATCTCTTGGGGTTAGTGTTTTGGTTTTTTATGGTTTTCCATTTTTTTTCAATAATGAAAAGGCCCATGAGCCTCATTGTAACACATTTCAGAGGCATGTACCTGCCACATCTCTTCTCAAAGATAAGCTACCATTGCCCGAGCTACTTTATTTTCATTTTGTACGTAAGAATATATTTGTTCTTTGATATTAATGAAATGAAGTTTTATTTCTTTTGAACCTCTATGCTTATTTTATATCTATATTTTATTGTGTTCTTGCATAAGCTTGGATGAGGAGGCAACTTATCTCTCCACAGAAGCATTAGAGATTAAATTGGGCTCTTAAGGCATATTTTAGCACAACACTGGGGGAATAGATAAGTGAGATGAGTCTCTGACTGTAACTCCTCTTCCTTTCTTTCTTATTGATGACTGCATATTTTTTTTTTTTTGCAATAATATTGGAAAGGGTCATAAAAGAAAATTAATTTATGGATTAGAAAAGATATGTAAAGAAAAAAATGGAGTGTTGTGAAACCAGCTCCAAAAATAGAAGAAAATAGATATCAACACCTTATAAATAAGCCACTTCGAGGAGGAAACCTCCAATACATTACATAAATGAACAATTCTTGGATGATACAATTTACAAAACCTCCTTTCTATATATAGGAGTCCATGGGGCCATAATGTAATCCTAGTGGGCCACAATGTAATCCTAGCCGACCTAACAATAATAATTTAAGGGCCAATAATAACAAAATGGGGGTTACAAGGGTACAATAATAACAATAAGGGGGTTACACTAACAACAATAAGGGACTATACTAGTAATATAGGGACCTAACATGCCCCTCTCCTTCAAAAAAGTGTTGTCCTCGACGCTTGAGTAGCTCTGGGTGCTTCTGTATAAAATTCTCATCCTCCCATGTAGAATCTTCAGTGGGTAAGTTCTTCCACTTGATGAGATACTCTGAAATTTATCGATTCCGTAGCTATGGAGTTCTTGTTTCCGTGACCGCTTCAGGTTCCAATATGATTTTTCCTTCCTCATCAAGTTCTGGAAATATTGTTTGAACTGGAATATTTTCACCTATAACCTTCTTTAAGCATGAAACATGGAAATTTGGATGCACTCGTGAAGAAGCAGGAAGCTCCAATTTGTATGCCATAGTACCAATATTTTGCAACACCTTGTAAGGACCATAGTACTTTGGCGATAATTTATTATCCTTCTTAGCTTGCTTGAGGGACATTTGTTTATGTGGTTGTAGCCGTAAAAATACCCAATCTCCTATATCAAAACTTCTCTCGCTGCGATGTTGATCTGCCTGTTGTTTCATTCGATTTTGTGCCAAATTCGGGTTATCCTTTAAGAGTTGGAGAACTTCTTGCTGATGCTCGACGTGATCTTCCACTGCTTGAACCTTCGAATTTTCCCTTAAAGATGATGTGATCGATGGTGGATGATATCCATAAAGTGCCATAAATGGGGTCATTTTTGCTGCGGTATGGAAGGAAGTGTTATACCACCATTCAGCGAGAGGTAACCACTTGACCCATTGTGTTTGTTTATCAGATACAAAACAACGAAGATATCCTTCCAAACATTTATTTACTATCTCGGTTTGACCATCGGATTGAGGATGATAAGATGAGCTATGAGCTAATTGAGTACCCAAACAAGAAAATAACTCCGTCCAAAAATTTCCAGTAAAAATGGGATCTCTGTCGCTCGCAATAACCCTTGGGTTTCCATGTAGATTTTGAATTGTGTCCATAAATGTAGTAGCAACTGCACTTGCTTTAAATGGATGAGATAATGCACAAAAGTGTGCATACTTGGTAAGTCTATCAACTACCATGATGATGACACTCTTTCCTTCAGACTTAGGTAAACTTGTGATAAAGTCCATTGAAATCTCCTCCCAACGTTGATTTGGAATGGATAAAGGTTGTAGAAGACCCGGGGTCTTAATTGTCTCAACTTTATTCTGCTGGAAAATAAAACATTCTGCCACAAAATTTTGAATATAAGATTTAATGCCATCCAAAAAAAATTATTTCTTCAGCCTGTGGTAAGTTTTTAAAAATCCCGAGTGTCCTCCTAAAGCAGAAGTGTGCAATTACAAAAGAATCTTTTGTTTTAGTTGGGAATTCTTACAAAGGTATAAGCGATCTTTGTACCATAATGAATCATTTTTCCAACTAAATGTATCAGATGTACTAGGATCTTGCTACAACTTTTGAATGAGTGTCCACACTTCTTCGTCCTTCTTCCATTCATCCCTTGCTTCGGCTATCCAATCTAGTTGGATAATAGAAATGGCACAAAGCAATTCTTCCACCTCTTCATTCTTTCTTGAGAGTGCATCTGCAACAACATTTAGCTTCCCTTTTTTGTAGATTATTTCAAAGTCATAACCCAACATCTTTGTGACCCCTTTTTGCTGCTCTACTGAAGATAGTCTTTGTTCCAAAAAGTGTTTAAGACTAGATCATAGATCATGATCAGTTTTTACCTTGAAGTGTCTTCCCATTAGGTAAGTTCACCATTTCTTTAGTGCATGCAGTATTGCTAACATTTTCTTCTCATAAATAGCTTTATGTAAATACTTTCCTTTGATTGTATGACTTTCAAAAGCAATGGGTCTTCCTTCTTACATTAAAACAGCACCAATTCCATTTCCCGAGGCATCACATTCCACAATAAAGGTTTTTGTGAAGTCTGGCGTAGCTAAGACCGGTGCTACACACATTGAATCTTTAAGATGTTCAAAGGCCTTAGTTGCTTTATGAGTCCATGAAAATGCATTTTTCTTCAATAATGTTGTTAGAGGTGCCACTATTCTCCCATAATTCTTAACAAACTTGCGATAATACCCTGTTAACTCGAGAAATCCTCGCAACTGCTTTATGTTTGTGGGAACTTTCCATTCTTTAATGGCTTTAATTTTGTTAGGGTCCACCTTAACACCCTCGTGAGATACAATATGACCTAGATATTCCACCTCTTGTACTCCAAAGAAACATTTGGATGTTTTTGCATATAATTGTTTCTCCTGTAATAGTTTGAGCACCCTGTCAACATGTTGAACATGATCCTTCCAAGACCTTACAAACTTATTTCTTGTTCTAAGGATTTCAAAGCTACATTCTGGATAATACTCTTGGGGGGTTGCCTTAGGTTGTCCACCTTTTCTTCAGACTTGCATCTTGGTGATGCATGGTAAAAATTTCCTCAGTGATGTGTTTCATATGCCAAAAGAGGAGGGGATTAAGGTAGGTGGGAAGAATTTTGAGCTTCATAACTACCCATAGAGCTAGAGGACATGGAAAATAAGGGATATGGCAAAAAAAATTATTCCAATGCTTCTGGGGATATGGAAAAGTGATTGGAAATTTTGACTAACATGGGAATTTGTTTCTGCCATTCCTCTTTCCACTCCTTCTCTAGATAGCTACAGAGTGAAAAAATGGTGATCCAACAAATTAGTAACAACCCAATGAGCATCTCCAAGTCATCTCCCTTCCTTAACTTCTAGGGAAGACACCTTGTGGTGGATGTGAGCTGGTATGTCAGGGTCAAAGAGCTCAATGTGATCATCAATCAATGGAATTCAGTGAGGACACCTACAACCATGTCATATTCGTATAACTCTTCCTCTCTCACTGATCATGTTGGAAGACAGAGGATTACAGACCATTGTGTAGTGTTTAATATGAGAAAGTAGCAGTGGCTATCAATGGCTAAAATTAACATGTAATTAGGTAGGGGAGGATCATGAAGGTGGTTTATTAATAGGGACAAAAGGAGAGGCACAAGTATTAACTTATTCATCCAAGTGGAGGTGAGGGAGATCAAAATGTTGATGTTGTTTTATGAGATGGATGAACCAAAGTAACTTTTATAACTATCATCGAGAGGGTAGTTATGGCACATGGATTCCATTTGGAGCGCTCAAGTATTTCAAGATTGAATGTTTTCCTACCTAATCTGACAGGAAATTTTCATTGTTTTAATACCCAGATCCAGGGGGTGAAGGTCTTGATTGGAGATGTGCTTGCAATGAAATACCTAGGTTGTAATGGGAGGGGAGGCTAAAGACTAGTATTAATAATGAGCTTGTTATTGCACCCATTTGTTTGCTAGGAAGCTAACTAGAGAGGTTTCTTTGTGTCTGGTGTCAGAGAAGATGATGACATCTTGTTCATATAGAATAAGGTTTAATTGATGCATATTGTGATCCAATCTCTATCTTATGAAACACTTAGAAGGAGGAGTGTCATTGAGGAGTTTATGTTTTTCTTGAATGATAATCCTATAGTCCCCTTTAGTTATAGAAGGAAATAGGTGATTCTTTTTGCTATACGAAGACCCTGTATTAAGGCTTTTAGCTCAGTTGCATTATTGTTTTCCTATCTAATGTTTCCTTTGTAGATATTGATGATCTCTCATGTGTGATTAAGGATGACCTCACCAATGCCAACGTTACCTGGGTTGTCTTTAAATGCTCTGTTAAATTTGAGTTTATAGTGATGCTTAGGAGGAGGCTGCCAAATTTTTTATGACAAATGTGTAATGTGGATTGATGGAGACACACCAAAAGTCTTGGGGTCTTTGAAGCTCCACTAGGCTAAGATCTGTCTCTCTTTGGGTGGCTCTTGGAAACATTTTTCATCCCAACTCGACAAAAAACATGTTTCCTCAATGTGTTTGTGGAAGATGTACTAGATACCTTTTGAAGTTTTTTGTTCATAATTGAAGATTCATTGATTCCTTTCCTTCCATATTTCCTGAGTTAGGAGACTTGGGAAATTGTCAATAGCTGATTGAGGAATGAAATTTTTAAGGGGTTTTTGGCCCATTTTTTTATTGATTGGGTGATATTTCCCTCCACTTTATTTGTGAATTGGAAACCTTGAGCCAAATTTTCTCATAAATTGTTTACTATTGTGTACGCATCAAATAGGTGGCATGTTTTCTCTTGTCGAGCATTTCACATGTAGCACCAAGAAAGATTCTAGAAACCTCTTTTGAGAAGGTTATCCCAAATGAGAATGTGGTTTCTTAAGAGGATCCAGGTGAAAGTTGTTTCTTTAGGCCAGAGTTTCACGGGCCAAAGCTCTTTCCAAAAAAGGTCTGGTGTGTTATGTTGGTCCTGAGTTAGAAGATGGTAAGCTTCCTTGATAGTGAACTTCCTAGGTTGTTTTAGCCCCACATAAGAATATATTAACATTCTTTCTCCCTTGTGGATCTTTGAAGGATTACCTCCTGCATGGATTTTATATTGTTCTCCATGTCTTATTCCTTACATAAGATGGAATGTGTCCACTTGTGTACTATCATGGGTCCATTATTCACCCAATATTGGTGAACCAAGTTGAGACCAAAATTTTGGGAAAGATCTTGACTGAGAGGAGTAGTGAGGATGCTAACAAAACCTATAAGTTGTTTCTAGGAGTATTTCCAAAATCATGATGTTTTTCCATCTCATATTTCCTAGAAATTGTGCATTTGAACAAATGTTTTATTAAGTATGGTGAGGTTCCATATGAGGGCTCCCTAGATATTAGTAGAGATGTGAATGAGATATTTATTAGCATTTTTCTTAGCATATTTGATATTCCATAATTGATACCATGGTTCTAACATGTATTTCATCCAACGCCACCATATTTTAACACCTAAAACATTTTTGGCTGCATCTAGATCATGCAGCCCCAACCCTCCTTTTGAATTTGAAAGGAAAAAAGTATCCCATTTGACTAAGGGTTATTTTTTCTTTAGGTCAGCTCCTACAAAAAATAAATATCTTTGAATATTTCAAGTCCTTTTGAGAACCCATTTGGGGGTAGCAAGGATGGATAAGAAGTAAATGGGCATACATTGAACAATTAAGTTTAGAGTTTGAGTTTACATTTTGGGAATAACTTGAAAAACTAAGTTTACAGTTGATTCAATGAGAGGGGATCCAAGGTAGTTGGATGGGAGAGAAGAAAAGTAGGATCCTAATATTCACTTGATATTTTGTTGGGTGATGAGAGGAGTGTTGAAAAAAAAAATTGAGACTTTTCTAAATTGATGGAGGTGCCTAGGGAAAGTAAGAATAGGTCTAGGATGGCTTTGGATTCTTTGGCATAATTGATAAAAGGGTGATTCAATATGAGGGGATTTGTTGGAATCATAATTGGAAAATGAATTCAACTTTCATTATGAATATTGTACTTATAAATACAACATAGAAACTATTGTATTCAACTTCCAAGGTTTATTAGACTTTAATAACTAATCAACATAACCCTAATGGATTGAGTGTCCAACATTCCCCCCTTAATTTGAAGTGGTGTATATGAGTCGAAGAAGAGAGATAAAATGAAAAAAAAGAATGGCAACCAAAGGTTGAATATGCTCTCTGAAATGGTGGTTTTGAAGTAATACCACAAACCAATAGATGGGAGAAATCGAGGTATATATTAATGGTGGTTAAATTCTAACCACCAACTCTGGGACTAAATCTTGAAGCAGTTTCAAATCTAGCTAGAAGCTGAAGTCTTCTACTAGTGAAAGTGTTCCCTAATAATGGTTTGAAGATGACCACAAATTGATATAGCATAAACCAAAGTATTCTACATATGATGGTTTAAGGTATGCCACCAACCAAAAAATAATGTTCATGGAGCATGGATCTATCTATGGCTACAACTATGAATATTACCATGGTTAATTTTGGCTCAAAGCTTTGACAATTGGCTCTAGTTTAGGTTGTGGCTCAGAATTGCTTGATTAATCTCCAAATGATGAATCTTCAAAGCCGGTAATTGTCCATAATTCCCCCCTTGTCAGATACAAGGTGAGAAGATGAATAAATATTCATTGTAAGAGTAGTGAATACTAGAGAAATTTTTTTTTGGTATGACTGGTATGTCTTCTTGGTTGTTAAAGACCATTACGAAGAAGTAGGTGAATCTTCATTCTTGCAGGAGTCTCATTTCTGGAAGATATGTTTGAATGATGAGTGTGCTTACCACAATGCTCACACAGGTGAAGATAAAAACACTGATCTTTGATATGGCCCACCGGATCACAATGTTGTCATTTGATAGTATGTGGTTGTTGAGCATGAGCAACTGAAGATGGATCATCTTGAATAAACCCAAAACTATGAAACCTGATGGGTTTGAAATAGTCTATAATATGAAAGGAGATATTATTTTCATATCCAAGATTGGTTATTTTCTTGTAGTTAATAACTTCTTCCCAAGGTTGGATGATTTGCTTAGGAAGTGCAGGCTGAACCTCTGGCCTCATTATTCTAATTAATATATGTCTGCTAATGGGATTAAGGATCAAACAGAGAGTTTTTTAGAACAATAACTGTTTCATAATCACAACTTTTTTTTTGTATTTCATCTCATTATAACTGATAGTAAAGTTGTAGAAACTCAATCTTTTCTTGTGCATATCACAAATATGCTCGTCGAATGTCACAAAGGTTTTCTTTGATTATTTGGGCAATGTTATGAACAATATGCATCATTAGAGTGTTTAATAAATCTAACAAATCATCAACTCTCGCCATTTTCTCTAATACACTATCAGAAAGTACTTACAATCAACTTCGGAAAGGGTGTTAGATTCAACTGAAAATGGACCCGTTTACAATGAAAATAAAAGCAAACTTCCAATTTCAAATAGTAGGTATATTAGAAACTTGGAGCTAGGTCTAAAACCTAAAATATAAGAACTAAGAAGCCTTCAACTAGCATGACCAACCTTTAGAATAATGTACCACTCTCATATAAGTAATGGCATGACAACTGTTAATATTAGGCTCTATTTTCCTCCTAGGATGCACTTGGCATCTAGAATCACTATACCAAAAGGTTTCTTCTCATAAATATCCTTCTTACATTTGAAGTGAAGAAACTAAACTTTGATAAATCCTTAATTCATGCACATTACATATTTGCAAAATCTCAAAATAGTCATGCACATCCACTTTCCTCGAATTTTACCATCACGTTTAACTCCACATTAGTTAATTTCATAATTAATCACTTTTACTTTTACTTTCTCATTTCAATTTTCTTAATCCATTTTAAAAAAAGAACATTTCACTTATTTTTCTTTTTCTTTTTTTTTAAAGAAATGAGAAATAGTTTCTTTATTAATTCAAATACCTTTCAAGTTCCACCACAATTTTACGCTTACCAACTTCTTGCACGTTCTTCCTCCGGAAATTTTTTTGATAGGGATCTTTCTCTTCATTTTCACATTTCTCTTTGTTTCTTTCTTTGCTTCTTATTACTCACACAAAGTTGTTGTTTGCTTCTTTTGAATTTCACAAACCCTTATAAATACATGAAAACTTTATTTCTCCTTTAACCATTTTCCACTTGAATTTCACTCAAACTTGAAATTTTTAAATATAAATATATTTGAACCAAAACATAATTTTAGCTTCACTTAATTCTTTCACGAGGAACATTTACTTCTTTTATCGCACTTCAATAAATTAAATGTTTTACCATCAAAAATTTTATACAATATCCAATAATCCATTAATTTATAAATGGTTACCCTTGCTTCACTGATTCATTCACCTTTAGTTATTAGTTTCATCCATGGGTGTTTGTTTTTACTAATAACACAACAACAAAATTATATTAAATTTAACTCTTTAATTTCCTCTTGCCTCCAAGTATAGATCTTTACGCCATCAGTTTGAATTTCCATGAACTATTAACATATTAAAACTATCCAAACTTTGACTCACTTCATTGTGCTAGTCTTGTTTCTCATGGTAACATTGTATTATTTAAAAAAATCTCTTCGTGCTTGTCTAGAGAAGCAATTCAATATATCTCGAACATGAATAAACATAACATGGTTTTCTCTAACTCTATATGCAATATGTCTTGTGAACAACCTCTGTAGCATGAACAATGGCACAAGTTCTTCTTTTCACATCCTCTCATAATGATGCAGTGCAACAAAACATCATCTCCACTTTCTCTCACACCCGCTTATAGTAGACAACACTACAAACAAAACCTTTCACCGCAAATTTTAATCAGGTGAACCAAAATTTTTATCATGGTGTTTCAATGGAAATATTTATTAAGTTAAATTAAAAATACAAAATTTCATGTGGTAGAATATTTTGAAAAACAACTATAAAATAAACCCTTACTTTCTAGACTTTCCTCAATAAAACTATGCTACAACAAATTATGTCGGTCTCCTATTGACACATCATGCCCCTCCTTAACTTGATCTAATTTTATCAACAATTTGTGGTCGAAAATCCTCACACATAGGTTCTCCTCCTCCAAAGGCTTACAGAATAACACCTCTTCCACTCACATGCCTTCTTCACTTCTATTTATTTGTTATCTAGTTATTGGATAATGTTATTAAAAATAGAAAACATTAGAGTGTTTAATCACTCTAACAAATCATCAATTTAGCCATTTAAAAGATTAGTACTTTGATATTCCCCCTTGTGAGCATTTTGGTAAGTACACTCATCATTCAGATAGATGTTCTAGAAAAAAGAGTCCCGCAAGAATGAAGATTCACCTTGGATGGATTCCTTCTTGGAAATGGTCTTTAACAACCAAGAAGATATATCATTCTTACCACAAAATTCATTCTTGAGTATTAACTACTCTTGCAATGAATATTTCTTCATCTTCTCACCTTGTATCTGATAGGGAGAAAAGATGGTTACTTATCGTCTTTGAAGATTCTTCATTCAAATATTTATCTAGAGATTTTGGTCCATAACCTAAACCAGAGCCAACTTCTAGAGCCTAGAGCTAGAGTCAACCATAGTCATATTCAAATTTGTAGCCAGAGATAGGTTCATACTACATGAGCATGTCTTTTGGTTGGTGGCTTGCCTTAAACTACCACTTATAAAAGACATGGGTTACCACTACATTAGTTTGTAATAATATTCAAACCATTATAAGGGAGAACTTCCACTAGTAGAAGAATTTAGTTTCTATCAAAATTTGGAAATGTTCCACGAACTCTTTCGAGATATAGTTCCAAAGTTGGTGGTCAATCTTAAACCACCACTGGTTGAGACCTCGAGTTCTCCCACCATTTGGTTTTTTTTATTCCTTAAAAACCACCATTTCAGAAAGCTCATTCAACCATTTGTTGTCATGAATTTTTTCATTTTATCTCTTCTTGGACTCGATACACCTCTTCAGATTAAGGGGGTTATGTTGGACACCTAATCCATTAGGGTTATGGTGGACATTCAATGCATGTCCAAGAAACCTTGGAAGTTGAATCCAATGGTTTCAATGTTGTATTTATATGTACAATATTCTTAATGAAATTTGAATTCATTTCCAACAATATCATCGAAAAATTGTTGATGGGAGAGAGTGAAATTGTCATGGAGGATGGGGCCTTTACGAGATACTCTTTGAAGTGCATCTTTGATGGATCTACCAATCCCTTAATCCATGAGGATAAAGAGAAAAGGTGAGAGAGGATCCCCATGTTTGATGCCTCATGAAGGTTTGAAATTGTCTGGAGGTTAGCCATTGACAAGGATCGAGAAGAAGGCAGAGGAGAGAAGAGACATGACCCATTGAGTCTAGTGAGTGTTGAAACCAAAAGCTAGAAGAGTGTGTTCTATGTAATCCTAATTGAACTTGTCAAAGGCTTTGGACATGTCGAGTTTGGATGTATGATGTTTATTTGTAGTATAATTTCTTTACTATTTTTTTTTTTAAATTCTCAGTATAGATTTGAGTGCTTTGTTTTTACAGTAATACTTTGTTTATCCATAGCATTGATTTATAAAATTTATATCTTAACCAATTATCTATTTATTTTACAATTATTAATCAAGCGCTTGAAAAATCCACAAAAAGAAGCTACATTAAGATCATATTTATTTCTTGCACTAAGAATTTTGATATTCAGTTGTTTGAATTTCCATTACTTATAGTTGTGTGAATATAATTAAGCTTCATTTCATTTCAATTTACATACTTTCGTAGAACATATTTAAAAGTTAAATTTACATGCTTTCACAAAATATATTTTGAATGCTTTCCGAGATTAAGATTTACTTTCTTTCTTAGATTAAAATTTCAAATTCTTCTATAGATTAAATTGTTGTATCATTATAGACTAGATTTTTATTTCTTTCATAGAATAAATTTACAAGATTTTTATTTTATAGAATAATATTTCATTTTATGTTAATTTACTTGCCTTCATAGAATATAATTTTATTCATGTCAATTTACTTTAAATAGAATTAGAAGCTAATCCATTGCACATACTTTGTCATATACTTCATCGGTTCACAAACTCATATTTATAATTTAATGTAACATAATTTAAAGCATAATTAAATTGACTGGTAGCTTTTGCTCAAATATTTGGGGTGTCACCCCCTACATTTTTGTGTGGAGGCCACTAGAGTGTAAGTATAAGATCAAAGGTTTAGTGGGAGGCTCAGTCGATGATTAAATCACTATTGTGCCTATTTTCTCCATTGTATAGCTGTTAAACCACTTGGACAAGGTGATATGAGCCATGGTGGTGCTTTTTGGAGAGTTGTTAAACCATCTAGACAATGGATTAAAAATCACTATAGTGCTTTCTATGAGAACATAGTTGTGAAACCACATAAACAATGGATTCAATATCCTAGTACTAAGAAATACCCAATCTAGACCTTGGGTGAAGCCTTGTGATTGAAATCATAGAGTAAGTGGGTCATTGTGGTGCTTATTGCTAGAGAGAAGTTGATAAACCACATAGATAGTGGACTCCTTCTCTTGAGTCTTTGAAAAATCTTTGGTGTGGATCCCCTGTACAAGCACCCCTTCATACTCTAGATTTGGCTTAGGGTTGTTAGCTACAATAGATATTGCATTGTAGTTGGCCTATGGTTGGGTGGAGAATTGAAGTCCTCCTTCAGTTTACGGTTATTTCAATATATTAATATAAGCATAAAGTTGTGAACATTTTGATTAGAGGTTATGATAGCATTTATTTGCTAATTATTTTTCATATAATATTTTATATTCATATGTGAATGCCTGGATTTTTTTATTACACTCATTACTAGTTATCTTGGATATTGTGATTTCAATGACTAGCAGTGCCATGGAGCTAGTACCATATTCATGATTTATGGACTATCTATATGCTTGGACATGAGTGTGTACATGATTGTGTTGGTAGAATCTTATCTTGTGAGAGTTGTTCCAAACTATGAATCTCTGCAAGGTTCCTTGTTTTTGTTTAGATTGTAATTCTAATTATTTACTTAGAAAATTCACCATGTTAAGAAATGCATGATAAAATTCTTAAGAAGTAGGTTGCAGACTTGTGTTAGCGGTTGAAGGTCAAGGCTCAGCCTCCTAATGTGCTTCTTAGGAAATTTGGTGTTCAGGCAGTTTCCCATTTCCTTAAGAAATTCATCATACTTTCCTAATTTCCATTTTTCCCTTGCCTTGGCACTTCTATAGAAGTTTGGTGATTCAGGATCCAAGGATGGAAAGGAGTAGTTCCGTTGTATGCAGCTTTGATTTCATCTAAGGCCATATTTCTATTTTCCACAGTCATTCGCATCCGAAATATGGGGATACAATGGTGACATGGGCCAATACTATTGCATTGAGGTCAAATTACGTTGTGGCCAGGTTTCCCCTTTTTTAAAAGTTTTTACATCTAGGATTCGAGGATCCGTGGATCTGGAGGTGGAAAGGGACAATGTTATTATGTGGAGGTTGGATTACACTGGGGCCATATATCATTTAAGGCTGAATTAACCTCAAGCAAAAAAGGATTAAGATATTCGGGGGTCTGAGGGTTGCAAGGGGTGATACAAAAGTTGAAAGGTTAGATGTAGTGTGGGTAATATATAACAACGAAGTAAATAAAAAATCTTATGGTGTGAGGACCTGGTGGACCCTTCACTTTGTTGATATGACAGTTCCATAGGTGCCAAACAAGGATTACATTTTAGCACAATGATGACATGGCGTAATATAATTGGTCAACTTTTTTATGGGCATAGTTGCCAATATGGGTGTCAAACTAAGGTGAAATTTATATCATGGGAAATCTCTTGATAATCTAAACATGATGGTGGTGTTTGTTTTGAGATTTGAAGTCTTTTATAAAATAGGTTGTGTGATGCCATATTTAGAACAAACATTGGAAATCAGGTCAAATCAAATAATAACACCTCCCACAATCTGAGATAGGACGAGGGGGTGGGAGGGTGGGTTACAAAATACATTGAAATATTTGTTATTATCAATATTTTAAATCTTTAAAATGGAAGAATATATACATCGCGTGGAAGGAATTATATGTAAGACTACTTTTTACTTCCTTTTTCTTTATATGTATGATTAAGAGATTTTACATATTTATAAATTTTAGTAGTCAGTGAAAAAAAAGAATGTGTGTTTCAACCTAATATTATTATATTATTATAATATATATAGTTGGTATATAAATATTTTATTCATCACTAACATTGAAATATTTTTTATTAGTTAATAATTTTTTAAATGTCGAAGTGTCAACTCCATATCAAGCAATAATGAAATCACACATCACCCTCATACTATGATCATTTTTAAAAACATTTATTTATGACTTGTGAAGTGTAAACTAGTTTTGCATGGGGTTTAGTATCTGCTAGGTCATAGGGTCCAACCTCATGGGGAGGGGTTAAGGATGGAATCGACCTCAACTGAGCCTCACACAATCCTAGTGACAAGTATCCCATTATGGGTGGACCTGTCTTCTTCGATATAATGCCACAATGAATAGATACCTCATAGGAGTGATATGGGCGCAAGATATACCAAGAATTTATGACTTAACAAGGGCCGAAGAGATATACCAGGAATTTATGACTTAGAAAAAGCCAAGAGTGGGGGATCCTACTCCTTGAGCCTGATCACAATGGGCCAAAGATACCCCCCCATGGGATTTGAAACCAGGTGTAGGGGATAACATCCCATTGTGCCAAACACTCGGTCATCCTTTAAGGAGACATGTAAACCTACTTAGAATCCACAATCAAATAGTTACTGAGGGATGGGTCCCTTGTCCTACAAACAAGGCGATATCATACACCAATTTGTTTTCTAGCTTGGTAGTGAACTTAAAATTAAATTATTAATATTAAGGTTGATATTAAAATATCATATTTTTTATTAGCATTGAAATATTGTTTATCAAATAATAGTTTTTCAAATGTCATGTGTTAACACTACCTCAAGCATTAATGGAACCACACATCACCCTGGATCATTGTAAAAATATGAAATAAGTTTTTTTTTTTTTTTACTTTCAATTACATTCTTTGTATATTTTTTTAAATTTAAAGTGGAAATTGAAATATCTTACTAATGGCTAAAATTGAAATTATTTTTTGGTTATTAATATATTTTTAAATGCCACATATATATTCCATATTAAGCATATAAGGAATTATACATCTCCCTCATACTAGGGTTTAAGAATTGTCTGTAGATCTATGTCGTGCCAACATATTTCAAGGTACAAACAACTTTTAGAGTGTAAAAATAGAGGAAAGTATTGCACCTCAAAGTATTTGATTCCTCCTAGCACATGATAGATCTAGAGTTGAGATGGATCTAAGTTGATATATTAGTGTCTATGTTTGTGCCACTTGACAACTCCATGTTGAACATAAAAGAAATTACACGTATCCTTCATACTTTGTAGTTCCCACCATTGAAATATTTTAATCATAATGACTTATAATTACATATTTTTGTGTATGCGCTCACAATACTTATAACTCCATATAAAGCACAAAGGAATTATACATCTACTTCATACTCAATAGCTCACTATCTAAATGTTTTAACCATAAGGAATGTGTTATGCTCTCTCTCTCTCTCTCTCTCTCTCTCTCTCTCATATTTTATTATCCTCTCTCTTCGTTACTATATATGTAACAACTCTATCTTAAACAAAGAAATAATTACACATATCATTCATACTCAAGAACATACCTTTGAAATGATTTAACCACAATTACTTTTGAGTGGGCGCACAACTTGTAACTCCATTTTAAGCACATCCAAATTATGCATCTTCTTAAGACTCAACAACTTGTTATCGTGCCAAATATTTTAATTAAAGTATAGATTAAAATATTTTATTTATGAGAGAGGTAGAGTGCTTTTTGTTATTATTATTTTTAAATGACATGTGTCCTTCATGAAAACATTTATCAACAAATAATTTGTTTATTTTCAATTACTCTATTGATAGATAAATAGATAGATATAAATAAAATTATGTTATTTAATGTAGACATTTAAAATTTTTTATTATTATTAATACTTTAAATGTTAGGTATCAACTCTATATTAAACATAGAAAGAAATACTTACACATCTCCTCAATTGTGCTCTTACTTTCTCTATTTTTTATTTAATATTCAAATATCTTAATTAACATGTACATTGAAATATTTTCTTTATATTAATATTTAAAAATAAAATTATTATTAATATTTTTCTAATTTTGAACTATCTTTTTGAAAAATACTTTATAAAATCTTGCTTTTTTTCCCTATATTTTTAAATAAATATAAATCTATTTATTAAAAAAAACAATAAAATATTAAAAAATATACATATTTTTTAATTTTTAATTTTTGTATCCGGTAAATATTTTTTATTTGAAGTTGAACTTAGAAATTAACACATTAAAAAAATAACTTGCCTCTTCTAAATTTCTATATTCCGTAAAGCATAATGGATGGGTACTATATTTTTTTTTAATTTTTAATTTTTGTATCCGGTAAATATTTTTTATTTGAATTTGAACTTAGAAATTAACACATTAAAAAAAATAACTTGCTTCTTCTAAATTTCTATATTCTTGCTTCTTCTAAATTTCTATATTCCGTAAAGCATAATGGATGGGTACAATTTGCTGTTCTTCTCTCTTGCACTTGCCACCAATCGAACTCGTGACCTCTCTGTCTACGTGTACGTTAACAACCAAGAGGGTAACAAGGAAAAGTGGCACTCTTTTTTCGGTCTTAACAATAACATACAATCTCTAGTTCCATTGCTTTGAAGGTTATTTAAATAGTATATGCAATTGGATGCTAAAGTTTAAGTTGTTTTATTTTTATTAAAATTTATGATATAATAATATAGTATAAAAAAACTAATTGAAGGATTAATCATATTATTTATAAAAATAAAATTAGTCTAGATTTATTTTATTTCTAGATTTATTAGTACTAAGAGGAATTTTTTTTTTTTTTTTTACTTTAAAGAAGTTTATATTTCAAAAAATTTCATTCTTCTCATAAATTTAGTAGATCAAGATGGGAGTTAAAACGGATCTAAGTGATTTAATATTAATTATAATTCATTATAATTATGATCATAATTTTATTTTTAGTTTATTTTGATAGAGTTAAAATGTTAAAAATACATTACAATATGGGCTGAAATTTATTATTATTATTATTGTTATTATCTAGTTAGAATGTTTAACATAATATGATAACATCTTTTACTCTCCATCAAGCCATTAGTTCAAATCTTATGAGGAGAAGTTGAGGATGGGAACCACCTTTGGGGGAATTGAACTATCCCAAAGGACATCCAACCGAGAGCTTCACATAATCTTGGTGATAACATCTCATTAGTGAGAAAATCGTTATTCCATCCAACATATAGCATTCCATTGATGGAAAAAACCTTTTTCCATTCAACATTACAACTATCCCCAACTTAGGCTCGGCGTAACTTATGAAAAAAAAAACAAACAAAACAACACATCTTTTATCATACTAAACTAAATAGCGTATTTATTATTTTAATGAAAATAATAATATTTATTAAAGTTATTATTATTGACTGTGATGTAGTTGAAATGGGTGAACATAAAAACTAGCAATTGCACCAGATGTTGCAAAAGAAACGTTGTAAGGAATTAGTGTAGGAAAGAGCAACATTAAATTGTTACTCTTCAATGATGACAATGAAATTGTCACGAGATGTTGCCAAAGGGTCTCAGTGGAATTTTGGATCTTAGCTAAAGAGGGGGTCTCAGGAATTGCATCATTGACATTCATTGACATGACAAGAATATCATCAGTATCAAGTTCTCTCCTTTTGGTTATTTAGTGTAGTTTCCAAAGAATGCACTATACAGATAACAAATATCTCTATCCTCAACAATTATTGACCATAAGACTTTATTTATACAATTATGGCCCATTATGATGCAATGATTCTCCTTGTGGTGTCCTTAAATGATGAATCCAACCTACTTAGATTATTTATATAATTATGATTATAACACTTATTATTACAATATCATATATTTTTGAAAAGTTTTTTTTTCTCTTTAGAAACAAAAGAATAAGCATGAATTAGGTAATTGATCCATAGGAAAGTTGGCTAGTGAATATATGTTTCTTAAGTGACAATGGTGATTGCCATAGTAGTTCTTTATGGGTTGTGCCTTGTGGATTAGAGAAATAAAGAGCTTTGAAATTCCATGCATTGAACCCAATAGTGACCTTCAAGTTGTCTAGGGTGGCCTCCAGGCCACGATGCTTCGAATTGGAGGTTTCAAGTTCCAGGCCACGCCGCTTGGAATTGGAGGTTTCAAGTTCCAGCTCCACTGTGTAATATTCCCAATTAGCCTTGCTAATTGGAATATTGCATTTTTGCTTTATTTTGCCGCTTTAGCTAGAAATAATAAATAAAGTGAGAAATAAGAGGGGTCACCTCACTTTAGTCACCTCACTTTATAATAAAGTGTTCCTTTCCTAGTAGATTGACGTTGTAACTTAGAGAGGGGGCCTTGGGGGGTCCACATGAGTATGATGGGGGGAGGCATCAGGCTGACCCAAGGTAAACTGCGCTGGTCAAAGGAGAGTTAAGTTTTGGAGGGAGTTTGGCATTATAAAAGGAGAGGTCCTCACCTCATTTGAGGCATTCATGATTTGATATTATTATTGATAGCTGGACTTCTGTCTGCTTCAGCACGCCGGTTGTTTAGTCGGTCTGCAGCACTGTTTAGTGCACGAGTGTCTCCGGTCGGAGATCTCACCCTTAGCCTCGGGGGACTTCGAGTGCCTGCCCTGGTAAGGTTTTTCTGATTTCACCCTTAGCTTCGGGACTTGGTGCTCGCCTGGTAAGTTTGTTCGAACATCTTTGAGTTTCGATGTGAGTAGCGACGGATCGGGTGCAAATGGGAGGAAGGAGAAGCCCTCTTGTGGGCTGCGCGATTGAAGGAGAAGGAAGGACGTCATCGGAGAAAAGGACGATCGGGGGAAAGGGGGTGGGGGTGTTTGTCCCCGGGAGGACGCAGACAAGTCCCCAAGCAGAAAAAGGCATCAGGAGAGGAACGATCGGCACAGGGTGGGGACGGTGTCCATTTACGAAGAGGTTGCGAGATGCGAAGGCACGATGATAGATCAGCTTTGGGGGTAGTCTGAGCAGTCATTTCAAGTTCTAGTTTGGCTGTTGCTGAAAGATCAGGGATACAGTCAACTGGAGATGAAATCGAGAGATGTTGGCGGCTCACAATCCAGGCTCTGAAGGAGACAACATCAGACAGCCTAGAAGTGCAGGCTCGAAGAATATCAAGGTCAGCATAGAGCCTTTGAAAGGTTTGGTAGCAGAGCTGATATAGGAGGACGCAGATCAGGAGGGATAGGACGCAGATCTGATTGGAGGCTTCAGGTCCAGCAGATCTGAGCATTCAGGAGGCAGATCCATCAGGTAGGACGCAGATCTGAGGAGCAGGCTTGTGTGAGGGGGCTCAACAGCGTTTTCCTAGCATTCAGTAGCTGATCTATTTGTCTGGAGGTTTGGTGATTGGTGCCTCATCTATTTTCTGCGCTGTCACTAGCAGAGACAGCGTTTTCCTTTGGGGAGGGTTTGCAACTTGAGATCAGCCATTTTCCAGGGCTTCAGCACATTACGCTATCCTTGTTGCAGCCATTATTCTATTTGAGAGGGTCTCCACTTGCCAAGGGCAAGGATAGGTGCATTTACTCTGATTTTCTTGTACTCCTCTCTATGTACTTTCAGATTAATAAAATGGCTCAGCTTTCTGGAATTCTATGTGTCATTATTCAGTGATCTGGTTCAACATTGTATTTTCTATATCTGTCTGGCATATTTCTGTTTATTACTGGTTATTTCCCTTTGGGGATATTACAGTGGTATCAAAGCATAGATCTGGCTCAGCCTGTGGTGCTAGCAGTCTATGACGTCCAGGGGTAACCCCCGTCTCTTCGGGGGAAGTGATTCAGATTCAGAGGCAGAACAGCGGAATCCAATGGAGGCCATGTTTGCAAAGTTGACTGAGAAGATGGATGCATTCATGCAGGATGTAACCAAGAAGATTGCAGAGGGGACGCAGAGAGAACCCCCTAGGGTTTTCCAGGTGGGGGAAGGATCGGGCGTGTCTAGTTGCATACCGGATGCTATTCCCATTGTGACAGCGCAGAGGGTCGATTCCACACCCACGCGACCTACCATGCCTACCTTTCCGGTAGAGGAAGAGGAGCAAACAGCACCAGGAGATGGGGGTCTAGCTCAACATGCGACTGTCATGGGATCATGAGCATGGGGACGTAAATTCCCCAAAGGGAAATAACCAAGAATAAATGTAAATATGCCAGATGACATAGAAAATACAATGCTAAAACCAGATCACCGAATAATGACACATAGAATTCCAAAAACACATAGAATTCCAAAGAAAGCTGAGCCATTTTATTAATCTGAAAGTACATAGAGAGGAGTACAAGAAAAATCAGAGTAAATGCACCTATCCTTGCCCTTGGCAAGGGGAGACCCTCTCAAATAGAATAATGGCTGCAACAAGGACAGCGTAATGTGCTGAAGCCCTGGAAAATGGCTGATCTCAAGCTGCAAACCCTCCCCAAAGGAAAACGTTGCCTCTGCTAGTGACAGCGCAGAAATAGATGAGGCACCAATCACCAAACCTCCAGACAAACAGATCAGCTACTGAATGCTAGGAAAATGCTGTTGAGGCCCCTCACACAAGCCTGCTCCTCTGATCTGCGTCCTACCTGATGGATCTGCCTCCTGAATGCTCAGATCTGCTGGATCTGAAGTCTCCAATCAGATCTGCGTCCTATCCCTCCTGATCTGCGTCCTCCTATATCGACCGTTTACCAAACCTTCGTACTCCATGCCGGATCTCGATAATATCTCTTTCGTATCCATAAATTTCTTAAGGTCGGATTCGATGTTATCTCTTCGTATCTGACTAGATCTCGCCAATATTACCCTCGTATCCGCAATCTCCTTCCGGGATCTAGTGCTATACCTTCAGATCTGCAACATACAAAACTAGATCTGCAAATATCTGCTCAGATCTACACTCTCCAAGGCTGGATCTATTAATATGCCTTCAGATCTGCAACCCTCTCTCCAGAACTGGACATCGTCCTCACTCCCAGGCTGATCAGCGTCCTTCCTCCTCCTGGACAGCGTTTCCTCTGCTCAGATCTGGACTGCGTCCTCCCTGGGACATCGTCCTCACCCTCCTGAATGGATCAGCGTCCTCTCTCCTGATGAGACAGCGTCCTTCCTTCTCTGAACTGCGCAGCCACAAGAGGGCTTCTCCCTCTCCAGATTTGCACCAGAATCTGCTGCTACTCTGCTACTGAAACTGAAAGATGTACTCAGAACAAACCTCACTAGGGCGGGCACTCGAAGTCCCCCGAAGCTAAGGGTGAAACTAGAACCTTACCAGGGCAGGCACTCGAAGTCCCCCGAGGCTAAGGGTGAGATCTCCGACCGGAGACACTCGTGCACTAAACAGTGCTGCAAACCGACTAAACAACCGGCGTGCTGAAGCAGACAGAAGTCCAGCTATCAATAATAATATCAAATCATGAATGCCTCAAATGAGGTGAGGACCTCTCCTTTTATAATGCCAGACTCCCTCCAAAACTTAACTCTCCTTTGACCAACGCAGTTTACCTTTGGTCAGCCTGATGCCTCCCCCATCATACTCATGTGGACCCCCAAGGCCCCCTCTCTAAGTTACAACGTCAATCTACTAGGAAAAGAACACTTTATTATAAAGTGAGGTGACTAAAGTGAGGTGACCCCTCTTATTTCTCACTTTATTTATTATTTCTAGCTAAAGCGGCAAAATAAAGCAAAATGCAATATTCCAATTAGCAAGGCTAATTGGGAATATTACAGTCTCCCCCGGCAAAACGTTGCTTGTCCTCAAGCAACTGAAGTGAGGGATGTTGTAAGATCTTCTCATCTTCCCAAGTGGCATCCTCATCTGGCAGATTCTTCCATCTCACCAAGAACTCCCTGATCTTCCTGCTCCGCAGCTGTCTCTCCCTGGTGTCAATAATGGCCTCTGGCTGTAATACCAAGTGCCCCTCATCATCTGTTGGTGGTAGCTCCCCGGTGA
>JAXQQM020080645.1:0-168425 GCA_034641835.2 Pinus albicaulis
TCCTTCACTTTCTTTCTGGGTTTCAACTTGACAAATCTTTTTGATCTTGTATCTACAGGGTCACTAGTTTCTGATGGTGATTTTTCTTTGGCCCTAGGGCTAATACCTGTTCGTTGTGTTTCCACCCCAAATCCACACAAAAACAAAAATCTAGACCATTCTATGTTTATCCTCTGAATTTCATGTAAAATTATCAATTTAACTAGACCATGATGGAAAAGTGAAGTTTCACAGTATTGAGCTTTCATTTGCACTTTATCTGCCATCTTAGCTAAACTTCAAAACAAGAAGAAAGGAAAATCGAAATAAATCATTCCAGTAAAATGCAACAAGAGTTTGAAATGATAAGAATACACCTTATGGTATCTTCCCTCACAGGTGAAATACCTTTGAATGTTGTAGAGCAAGTTGGCATATGTGTTCTTGATGTAGCTTCTTGGCACTGCTTTAGTTAAATCTATCTATTCAAACCCTGGCTTTAGAAATATTTTACAAGGTTCCATCTCAAACCTAAAAATTTTGAAGCATATTTCTTCTCCCCTTGGAATCTTTGTCACTAATGATATGATCTCAGGGGAAATTGGCAAGTTTAAGACTCCAAATTTTGTATTTGAACCTGTGAAATGAAAAGAAAACTCTTTTTTCACTTGAGTATGACATCCCTACAATTTTTCACAGAATTTCCAGCATCATGTCTTCTTGAAGGCCTCCTCAACTGATTTGTCCTTGGTTAGAGCTTCTATGTTTTCAGGCTCCATCCTTAAACAGTGGCCTGACATGTGATTCTTTCTTTTCTCTATCATCCTTTCCTTGAAATTCCTGCGTGCTTCTTGAAATCTTGTAACCAACAACCTTGCTTGATTTCAGAGTAAATTGCCTCGCTTGATTAGGGACACTGCCTCGCTTGAAAGTAATAATCGGCGTCGCTTGATGAATGAGAGAAGCTTTAGTTTCTACTTACCATGAGCTTACCATTCAGAAAAGGGTATGCATCATGTGTTTCTTGTAGGAGACAATAAAACCAAAAACCAGCCCTTTTCAAATTTGAAAATGACTAAGATAAAAGACCTCTAATGAATGTCATGATGGCTATGAATGGTTGCATGTGTGAGAAAAGTCTCATGTCTAACACCTAATCATGAAGGATTAACGAAATTTTGATGGATGTGATAACTAACAAGACGTGCTACGAATCCCCGATTTCGTAGCACGCCTAATGTAATTTTAGGGTTTTGCGGTACGGAAAGAGTAGCGTTTATGTAGTGTAAAAGTAGTTTTTAACACTATCTGTGCTACAAAAACGTGGTTTCGTGGCTTAATCAATTTTTTTCCAAAATGGTTAAAAACTAGACTTTCTAGACATGGTATGAGACTCTCAAGGTATGAAATAAGATTGTTGGACTTTATTATGTGAATGAAAATGAGACTCTAACCCTATCACTTAACCCCTAAAAACTTAAAATGACTTAACACGTATCTAAAAACCATGACTAGGAACAAAGCAAACTGTCCAAGTTTGGAATTTTTTTTTTTATAGTCATAACACTCGGAGCCATAAAGGTAGATGAAACTTCTATAAGCCACAAGGCTCTGAGACATCCTTGGCCAACCCAAGTTGGAGACCTTGGAAGGATAGTGGCACAAATTGAGTGATTATTGTGATCAGAGAAGGGGATGCATTACCTTGGGTTAAGTGAGTTGATGGGGAGATACGAGACTGTAGGTTGGAAGTTGTCAGGGATGGTGCCATGACCTTGTTTGTGTTAAATATTAGCTATGTATAATACTTGGCTCCCAATGTCTTTGTAGAGTCATGGGAAAACCTCGGAATGACCCATTGTTGAAAAATATAGAAGTAGCAAAGCCTATGACTAAGAGAAAACAAGAGGTTTTCTATCAATCAATGGTTTCCTTCAGATAAGTGTTCTAAGAATTATTGATTATGACTCTGGAATTTTATGCACACTTAAAGAATTATTTGAATGCTTGATTAAGTGCATGCTATGAATATATTCTTGTGGGATTGCATGAAGGAATGATAATGTTCTAAGATAATTTTACTAAGATAATGTGTGTTGAGATAGCTGATATGGATAAGAGTGCAAGGGGGAGGGACCCCATAGCTATTACAAGGAAGACATTTGGGTTGTGAGCTTGCTAAGAATTTGAGAAAAATTATTTCCTTGTTTAATAAAATTGCTATGTTTATTCATGTGATGAAATTCTTAATGATCTTGGAATCTTTCCTTGCAAAGTTTCATTCGAGGGAATATGTGGATAACTGATCAATAAAATAGGGCTTGACTGGGTCAATACAAATCATATGGACAATGAAGTCACAACTGTGAAAATGGATTAAGAAAGGAGTTTCCCTTAACTAAAAATTATACTTGGCTAATATACTTTTTAAGAAAATAATATGAATTCATGAATGGTAAGAAAATATAAGATGGCACTTTATATGTTTTGGGTAATACAATAAGATTACCTGATTAATTCCATGTCACATGGAATGTTCATATGGAAAGTGTGCAAGAGTGATATCTTGTTGTTAACTGCCACGTGAAAGAAAGCAATGTTCTTATGCTTATGCTTATGAGACTTGTCATTCAAAATGACTAAAAGAAAGAGAGGTTGAAAATTAAATTTAAAAATAAATGTGTATGTAGCATGGAATTTGTACAAGTACGGCACATGAATGACAATATTATATGCACATGTTTGGGTGCATGGTTGGAGACATTGTTTAAATGTGTAAACATGATACTTAGTGCAAATTGTCTTTATGAATATTCAATGGAAATTGTGTGTAAGTATATGAAATGATACAATTATGAATAATAAGTGAGTTGAGATCATTTCATGGGCTACTGAACGTTGCATCATCAAGTATGTTAAGAAGCCAGTTGAATTCCTTGAAAATATGTTCGCTGAGAATGCATGTGATGGTAGCCAAGTATATAGGGAAAGTAGAAAGCAACAGTAAAAATGTAAGGGAATTGGGTAAGAATTCCTTTTAGCTAAATTTGATACCTTTTGTTTTTCAAATTAATGCATGTATTTCATGGATTCCCAAGAAGGTGTATGGTTAAGGAAGAAAAATGTTAGCACAAAAATATTTAGTAAAATATTAGTAATTTGTGCATGCATTTACATAGCATATTGAAAAAAAAAAATGAATGAAAAATATACTCTCGAGAGAAAGTATGTTTGGTAATGCAGTAAAGGAATGCATGGAAATGTGGGATGTATGAAGCAAATGTAGGGACTGCAATTGAGTTCATGTGTCCATGTGTATTGGCCCAATAGTTTATAATATTGAGACAAGTGATTCTATCATAGAATGTTGAGTTTGTTGGTAAGGAACATGTAATTGAAGGATTGGTTTTTCCTAGTTAATGTGAAAATTGTAGGAATTTGTGATATATGAGATAAAGTTTGTCATAAATACCTAGTGGGTATGACAAAGGAAAGAAACCTCTAGTGTGGAAATATTTCTAGAATCTTTGTGATGCATCGATGAGTTACTATGGCATGATTTAGTCATGGAACTCATATTATGAATCATTATGGTACATGTGCTTGGTGAATTAAGTGCATCCATGCTTGTATGAAACAATCAATTACATTATTGAATGCCATGAAAAGAAATAACTTATAATAATATTGAGGAATTTTTGAATAGGGGACTGAGTAGCATGAATCCCTTATTCTCAGTTTTGACCCTTTGGTTGTTTGAATAAATGTTTGAATGCATTATGGAATGCTTGAAATGATTGTGATGCAAATAATTAATGTGTTATAGCTTTATTTCAATTTATTTTTAAATCAATTGAAAGTGATTGAATTATTATGTGTATAATAATTCCAAGATCACTTCAGGGAATAATAAAGATCTAATAATTAAAATATTTTATATATGAACACTTACCACTATTTGGATGATTGAAAGTACAAATTTCATTTGAAATGGTCTTGGTTATATAGGAATTTACAGGGTAAGTTCCTTAGATCAAACAACAAATGTCACCGCTCACAAACAGATCACAGATCAATGCACCAGTATTTGACGTGGTTAAAAACCTCGAAGAGGGAAACAGTCCATGACCTGAGCCAATGTGACCACTTCAGGAAATTTATTAATATAAAGAAACAAAATTTACATAATCTTCTCTCATAAATGGTCACTGGAAAAATGACCCTCCATGCTTTTTAAATAGAGATCATGGACCAATAAGGTGTTAAGCCACATATCAAGTGTCGATAATACTGAGGAGAAAATGAACCATCATATAACTACATATCATTATTGTCGGATTATAAGCTACAAAAATAAATAGTAAATAAACACACTTTACCTAACTCTATGCTAGACTAAGTTATACTTAACTATTTCCTATGTGTCGGAATATCCTAAAATCCACCCCTTAAGAACAACTTGGGATAGGATTGAAGGATTTACAAAGGTGTCACAATAGAAGAAAGAAAGAGGAATTAGAGCCTATCCCCCCTTAACGATACCTTTCCTAAAATCCAAGCATAGATCAAAGTTTGGTAGACTTCGCTTCTGCGAGAGCCTTTGTAAAGATATCAAAAACTTGATCATTGGTTGAAGAATAGTGCACTTCAAGAACACGATCATGAATGAGATTTCTTATGAAGTGTATGTGTAGCTCAATGTATTTCATGCGCTGATGCTAAAATGGATCTTTGCATAGTTGAATGGAATTCTGATTATCACACCAAAGTGTAGTTGGATGCTGCTGATGAAGACAAAATTTAGATAGGATCTGATGAAGCCACATGAATTTCTTGATGGCTTCAACAACACCACGATACTCTACTTTTGTCGAAGAAAGAGAGATGGCACATTAGGGGAATTTTGAGGTCTAAAATGGGCCTCGTAAGAAAAATGTACAACAAAAATAAACTTTATAACAACCAATAGGATTCAAGATGATGATGTCAACCATGGGGGATGATTTACCGTTTTTTAAATAAAAAGGGTAAAAATATTAAAAAATAATAAAATAATAAAACTACTTTTTCAACTCGCATTTTCAACTTATCTCCCAAAATTTTTACCCAAATTTCGAGTGGGAGTACTCATTGGATGCAAAATTTAATTCCTCATCCAAGGAGTACCCATGTTGCATACTTTCGACGAACTCTACTACATGAAAAATGAGAAATACATAAAAACACGTGATTACAATCACGTTTTTTATGTATTTCTCATTTTTTGTGTAGTAGGACCCATCGAAATTATGCAAAATGGGTACTCCTTGGATGAGGAATTAAATTTCACATCCAACGAGTACTCCCGCTCGAAATTTGAGTAAAAACTTTCGGAGATAAGTTGAAAACATGAGTTGAAAAAGTAGTTTTTTCACTTTTCCCTCTAAAATTTGATGATGTCATCAAATCTTATTTGATTTTTTCCACTATTATTTTATAATTTCCTTAGGAGGCCCATTTTAGACCTCAAAATTCCCCTAATGCTTTGTTTCTTACAATACCATGTAATAATTTTTGAACCAAGAGTGAATACATAACCTACAGTAGACTTTTGATTATCAAGGTCACCAGTCTAATCAGAATCAGTGAAACCAATCAACATTGCAGATGCTCCTGCACTGTAATGAATCCCTGACTAAATTGTACCTCGAATATATCAAAGTATTCATTTCACTACTTTCCAATGACTTTCATGATGTTTGTGCATAAACCGAGCAACAAGACCAACATCAAAGGAAAGGTCAAGACGAGTATGGGTTAGATACATAAGTTTACCAAAAAGTTGATGATATAAGGTAGCATCAAGCTCAAGGGAAGTACAAGTGACTGAAAGCTTGACTCCAGACTGAAAGGGAGAAGGTGCTCGCTTATAGTCTTCCATGCGAAAGTGGTGTATAGTATCATAGGCATGATTAGACTAAGAAAGGGTAATAACTTCTTTAGATTGCATGACTTGAAGACCAAGGAAATAATGCAAGTGTCCTAAGTCTGTCATTTCAAACTCCTTTTTGAGGCTAGACTTTACATGGTTTATATGGTTGGGGTCACTACCAATAAGGATAATATCATAAACATAAAGAACAAGTATGATTAAGGACATACCACTTTCTAGGTGTAGATAGTGTTGTTGGAATGACATCTATAAAATCCATTATCTAAGAGAAATCTATCCATTTTGGCATACCAAGCCCGAGGGGCTTGTTTGATACCATAGAGATACTTCGTAAGGAGAAAAACAAGGCTAGAGTCATTTTGGATAAAGAAAGGGTGTTGTTCCATGTATATTTCTTCATGCAAGTCCCCATGTAAGAAGGCAGATTTAACATCCATCTGATGGACTTCCCATTTAAAGTTGATAAGAAGGGAGATAACAAGGTGGATAGAATTCATTTGGTAACAAGGGAGAATGTTTCAATATAGTCAATGCCTTCAAATTATGAAATCCTTTAGCAACAAGACGAGCTTTATGTTTATCCACTTTTCTATCTGTTCCAAACTTTTTTTTATAAACCCATTTGCATCTGAAAAGTTTTCTTCCCTTTGAAAGAGGAACAAGAACCCAAGTATCGTTTTCCAATAAGGAAAGATATTCTTCATTCATAGTTTCATACCAATCTGGATGACTTGAAGCTTCTTCAAAGGTATCTGGATCATGATTTCCTAGAACTTGAGCCAATAAGGAAGAGGCTCTGTTGAACTGAGAACGTGTATGATGTTTATCCGCAGGGTCACCTGCGAGAGAATTTGCTGCATCCCGAGTAGAGCGAACCCATTGTGGAAGTTGTGGAGCTGAAAGAAGATCTTGAGGAGGTGGAGGAGGATTTTCATCTTTGTTTTCATCATTCGAAGTAGAAAGAATGATGTCAGAAGTAGAAGAGATAGAGAGAGGTGGCACATATGTCGAATCAGGCTCGCAGGCCAAAGGTGACACATCCGCCGAACTAGGCTAGCAGGCTGATATATTTTCATAAAATTTTGCATCTATTTTAATGTTTACATTTTTGGATTTGGGTTGAAAATGTCTATATCCTTTGAAATCTTTAGAATATCCAACAAAAATGAATTTTTCATTCTTAAGTTCTAAGGCTTTATGTTTCTCATCGGGAATATGGGCCCAAGCTACGCTTCCAAAAACACGAAAGTGACTTACATCTGGTTTGATTGAGTTCCAAGCTTCTTCTTGAGTGATATTCCTTAAAACCTTAGTAGGAGTGATATTTACTATGTAATTGGCACAGTTGATTGCTTCTGCCCAAAAATTAAGATTCAGTCCTTTATATTGAAGCATACAATTAGCCATTTCTTTTAGAGTGTGATTCTTCCTTCTAGCTATACCATTTTGTTGTGGATTATATAGAACAGTATGTTGCAATTGAATTCCATGCTCAGTGAAAATTTTGATAATTTTTTTTTAACAGTTTCTCCTCCGTTGTCAGATCTTATCTTAATAATGTGATGTCCAAATTGTTTCTCAAAAAAACCTTAAAGGCCAAGAACATGTTAAAAAATTCACTCTTGAGTTTTAAGAAGTATACCCAAGTGCGTTTGGAAAAATTATCATTGAAAGTTAAGAAGTACTTATAGTGAGAGAAAGAAACAACTGGAAGTGGACCACATAAATCACTGTGCACAAGCTACAAAGGGGCTGAAGCATGCCAAGAGGCACATTTGTCAAAACTATCCCCATGACGTTTTCCGAGTACACAACTGAAATAAACACCATCTCGAAAAGATACCATAGGAAGACCTATCACCATATTTTCTTTACATAGAGTTTTAAGAGAGCGATAGTTTAAGTGACCAAATTTCTCATGCCAAAGTTTGCTCACTTTATCAACATGAGAAAAAAAAACAAAGGGAAGACATGAGAACTCAAATTTTTCAAAATTATACAACCTTGTGGAATCATCAACAATTCCAGTAGCTAAAATATGTCTAGGATCTCTTAGGTCCTTAATTACAACATCATGAGGTGATAATTATATGGTTTTCCCTTCACCTGATTGAGTTATCTAATAAATAGATAGAAGGTTGCAGGACAAGGTAGGAACACATAATACATCATTAAAATTACCATTAACTAGATGAATGGTTCTAGACCCTACAAAACTAAGATATATATCATCACCAACATAAATATTTTTGGTGTTACAATCATTTAAAGAAGAAAACATGGCTTTATTTTTTTGCAATGTAGTAAGAGGTTCCAGAAAATGAGCCACTCATGAGAATGAGAAGAGAAAGAGACATTCAATCCATAAATAGAGCTTGATTCTTAACATCCACATGCAGAAAGTTCCATTCTCAAAGATGAAGTTGAAGAGTTCTCCAAATGGATGTTGTGCTTCTTCATTGATGCTTCCAAGGCTTCCACCTTCTTAAAAAATTTTGACTCTACGTGGCCATCACGATTACAAAAGTTGCAATGCCTATATGTCTTCTTCCCTTTTTTTTTTTTTTTCTTTATCAGTTTTTTGAGTTTCTTTTTTAGTTTGCGGCTGAGATTGCTTAAGACCCTTATTTGGTTCAGGACCATTCTTTTTAGGATGCTGCTTCTTAGGATTCTTTAGATTTGGTTGTTGTTGGGATACTAAGGATTTATTAAAAGAGTTTCTAGTATTAATAATACCAAGGTGTAAGATATTTTCTTGTTCTCTTATCAAAGAATCACAAAAGGCATCAAAAGAAGAGTACTTGCAGGTAGTTCCTTGAGAAATGAGTGCTTCTCTAGTGGAATGGAAGGTGAAAACAAATACAAAGTATGTAGGGCCTAAGTTATCAAGAATGGAATAGATAAGACTGCCATCTTCATTTTTTACCTTACAACCTTCTAAAAAAAGTGTAAGGGTCTTCAATTTGGACAAAAAATCTTCAATAGAGGAGAAATTATTGGGGTCCAAATTAAACAACTCATTTTCAAGTTGGTGGGCTCTGATTTCATTTTGAATGCCAAAATCGGTATTTAGCTTTTTCATAGCTTCATAAGGGGAGTCAATTTCTTGGATATGAGATCTAAGGTCTTAAGCAATGGACATCCCTATCAACCCTCATGCCTGATCTTGTTCATTCTCCCATTTAGACTATTTATCTTCATCAATAGGTTTAGATTCTAGTCATGAGGCTATTCTATAAAGCCATTTACTTCTAAGTATGTCTACCATGTAAGATAGCCATTGGAAATAATTTTTGTTATTAAGAATAACCGGTCATGAACTTTCCATTTTTAAAAATTGAAGCTGTAAAGGTCGAAGCTAACTTCACTAATGGAAAGATCTCGAAAAATTAGGCCAGTTAAAAAAAACGTCTCTGAAAACGGCTTCCGAATGAAGAAGCTATGTATTTTCGAAGAAAAGTTGTAGTAAATGTCGAGTAGTCACGTGATAGGTTGAAAGTTGATGATGAAGTTGAACTTCAAAAAAATTCCCCCCCTTTTCCCCCACTTCTGGTGTTAAAATATGGTTTGAATTTGAGTGTGTGAAATACTCGTGAGTTAATTTCTCCCCAGGGCATTAATATCTAGCATGAGGGTGTCCAACTATGATGAAAATTGCAACACAAATGAGCCTATGGTGGGGTGGAACATGTTTCAACCTACTTCAGTTTCCAGTATTTCTTTGGCTACAATAGATAAATATTTATTTCTGTGTTAATGATATTTCTAGCATAAATAGTTTAGTGACATGCATGATTATTTAATTTCTCTTTTTAGCAAGTTTGTGTGTACATGCATTTACCCTTTAGAAAATATATATGGTTATAAGTGTTGTACAATTTGGATGTATCTTTTTATATGTATTAAATTTTATAATGACATTGATCGATGAAGATATGATTCCTAAATACATATTTAAAGAGGACATGTTGGCATTTTTGTTATAATTTTTCTTCTTAGAGGTTCTAGAAGTTGAAAATTAAATCGTAGTGAGGGGAAATCCCACTAATCATATGGTCCAAATTTCAAATCTTTGGTATCGATATTTTAGGAGATATGAACAAATGAATTTGAGCTTCCTTGGTGCTCCTAAAATCATGCATCAAACAAATCATGTTGGAATTTCTATTATAAATTTTCTTCTCAGAGGTTACAAAAGTTGAAACTTGGACCTTGCTGAGGCGAAATACCATTTACCATTTGGTACAAATTTCATGTCTTTGATCATGATGTTTTAGGAGATATGATTGGAGGAATTCAAGCTTTCAGGATGCTCCTAAAATTATGCATCAGACATGTCATATTGGAATTTCTACTATAACTTTTCCTCTAGGAGGTTCCATACGCTAAAACTTGGACCATAGTGAGGGGAACTCCCATTGATAATTTGGTTCAGTTTCTAGAACTTTGATTATTATAATTTAGGATATATTCTTTAAGGAATTTTCTCTATTAGTTTGGAAACAAAGTTTTTGAAGAAATTCCTAAATGGTTTAATGGTTTGTTGCATACAAACTATTTAATGAAATGACCCAATGAAAATGTTTTTTGTGGATGATAGTTTGATGTATGTTAGCATTCTTGTATGCTAATATTGTTGTAGATGATATATGCCTATTTGCATGCAAATAATTTGAAGAAATGTGTTTAAGGCATTTTATTACAACTTGTATACAAACTATTTGATAAAATATCTCAAAGATAGATATCAAAAGTTGCATGATTGCATGTATTTCAGTTAGTATGTTAGAAGTGGAATCAGGGTTGAGAAAATGTTTACAAGAAAAGGGCTAGTTAATTAATTGTATACAAAGTATTTGAAGAAATATTTACATGTAAAGTGTTTGAAAAAATGTATGAGAGATGAAAAACAAGTTTTTGCAAGTTTGGTTAGGATAAATTTAGTAGGGGTATGTGACAAAGTGGTATCAAAGATGATTTTCAAGCTACTAAAAAATAAAAATAAAATTTTAGGTACGCTATAACCTTTGTAAGTCATTTATGGAATTCGGTCTGTGAAATTTTGCTTATGACAATAATTTAGTTCATTCAAAAGAATTTAAGAGGAAAAAAGTTAAAGGATTTGGAAACTTGTAATTCCTTTCATGGTCTCTCAATTTCAACATTTTTCTAATTGATTATGTCATTTGAATATAACTCATCCTTAATCTTATGAAATCCCTATAAATCCAACAAAGCAAATGCCATGACCAATAGAAAAAAACATGATGGTATTCTAGCCTTGTAGGTTGCCATGGCTAATATTATTCTTCTTCCGCTCCTTCCTTAGCCTTGCAGGTAATCAATCAAATACTGTTCACCAACAAAATTTATGTGGTTGATTTTGTTACTAAATTTGCTTGCAAATAATGGGCATAAAACCTAAACAATCACTGCCCAAGTGGGAAAACAAACTAAAGAAATGAAATTTGGTACATACAATGTAAATTGTTACATGTGTAAAACTTCAAATGGCATGGTCATGCTCCTTAATCAAGAGCCCCTTCATAGAGAAAGGCATATTCCATGTCTCAACAATTTAAACTTATAGACGTTGAATAACATTAACTATTAATGGTGGTAATGTATATGAAAGATAACATGGCCTACAATAGGAACATGTTAACAAATAAACTGGCATGAAATGCAGTAGGTGGTAGCATGCATGACATAACATCTGACATAAAAGTAAATTAATTGATTTATGTGTCTCAACATCCATCCATGAATACATTCACATTAAGGTATGCTATACATGGAGCCCACTCCTTTGTTCTAAGCCATTTCCATGTCATCTCCATTACACTATAACAATGGGTGCCTATGTCTTCCTAAAACTATTTATTTTCCATTAAATTTGCTTAAATGTATATTGTTGGATTTTTGGGAGGATTTTAATCAACCAATATTCACAATAATTGTCGTTTTTTTAAAAGAATGGGGAGCTATGTATTCAAAAAAATCATTTATTTTCTATTGAATGAGATTACATGCTTCTTGCTGGTTTTTAGGGGTAAACTTCACTCAACCAATATTCACAATACTTGTTGTTTCTTGATTATTTGTCAGCTCTTTGCCATGTGACAAATATGTGCTTCATAAATTTCATAAAGGAAACATGATTTTCATTTCCTTGATGAGCCATTTCTAAAGTGCTCTCTCGAAGCATGTTACTAGTGAATATGCTTAAGAAGCATGAGAGAAATATATTCCACTCGAAGTGTGAAGGGATTTTGAAAATTTTAGACATGGTGAGCAAAACTCTCTGAGAGGAATCCATACTTTTGTGTGCTCATATTCATCCTCTATCCAATAAACCATTGATAGATTTCCCTCTCCCCTTCTTTATGGTTCCATCAAATTAAAAACATTTCCCATCTTGGAAAAGCTAGGAAAACTCGTAAAATTTTTCTCAGCCCTCATGATTGTCTTTCACTCCAATCTCTCTAGCAATATAGTAAAAACTTAACATATATTTTTCTCATTTTCACTTATATGGATGTGGGTTTTATTCTGACTTATGGATGTGGGTTTTATTCTGACAGTGTCTATTTTTTTTTTTTAAATTGTAACGTGACTAGTTAATTTATTCAAACATATGTTAAGTTTATTTCTCATTGCTCGAAATTTTTCTCCATTCATGTTTTGATGGAAATATTTACTAAAATTTCCTTTTTCATAATAGACACATGTTAAATTTGATTTAAATTATGCATGTTTAAAAATTCCTTTTAGTTGGGATTGTTTATATTTTGTAATAAGGAAATTATATGAGAGAGTTTAATAGGGATCAAAGGATATATCACTATTAAGCATGAATGAAAGCTAAAAAGTGAAAATTCAAAGCTATTTTATATGAGCTTGTTAATGATGTTTTCAAGATTTGATAGGAGGTCGGTCTTGGGGTTATAGCATCCTTACTTTGAGTACCAAAATCGTTAACATAATTTTACTCTCCTTGTTTTTCTTGCATTTCCATTTAGTTGTTGTGCAATGAGACATAAGTTGTCCTTTTATCAGGTCAATTCTTTCGAATACTAAGAAGACATACTATTAAGAGTGAAAAATATTTTTTTTTTTGCAAGGTGCTATTGTTTTCACCAATTTTTACCTCGCTTATTTTAAAACAAAATGGAAGATTAAGTATTAAAGTACTTCAAAAATGATAATTTAATCTAATATGGATTATGTCCATTATAACCAACAGTGCAAAGTAACCTTATAAAGGAAAATATAAAATGAAATTGACAATGCAAAGTAACCTTATAAAGAAAAATTTAAAATGAAATCTATAGAAACATTCAGAAATAGTTTGAACAACCTTGATACACAATGAAAATGAAACAAACGATCCTTGAAAATATCTAAAGTAATGATAAAAATGGCATGAGCGTGTTAGAAAAATAACTATGTGAAATATTTAATAGGGTGATGGGTCTCCAACCAATAATGAGCTTAGTTTTCCCAAATATGGGGATTACTTGTTGATAGTAGACCTTGATGCTTGTTTTCTGATAGCTCCTTATACATTGTAGCATATCCAACTAGCAAAATCTTGAATTGATTTACACATGGAAGTTGTATAATCCAAGTGAATTACTTTTATCCGTATTCATTTTAGAAGGTCATTTCATTGAGTATTTAATCAATGAAGAAGGATGCATGTAATACCACCTTTGTGCATATAATCAATGGAAGAAAGTACAAGTAAAGGATTGAATGTAAATAAACAACTGGAATGTATTTTAACCGACCGTTTAATCAATGAAAGAAGATGCACAAAATAAAACTTATGTGCTTGAATATAAATTAATATTTTGGGTCAAATCAGATGGCCCTATAGTAGTTTTAGTATGGACGGAACTGCCTCTTGTTTCCAAATTATTTCTTATAGAATTTAAATTCTTTAACAGTAATTTGGTTGATTATGCATATATTTTGTGCATTTGAAATAACATGTGGTGCCTATTTGATATACAAATGACTTACGTGTGATTGATATAAAAATGACTTACATATGGCTACCTATGAATGTAGATGGAGAGATTCAATTTCATCTTTTATTAGTTTCCTGGGAAGATATATTTCCTAAGATGAAAAGTTAAAATTTTGACTAGTAGGATTAGTTCCTAAAGGTGATGTATGAGGCAATATCATTCCTTATCTTTCTACCTTGAAAAATATGAAGAAGACATGCATGTGTTCACCTATAATGCATTCGCATTCTAGCACTTATAGACTGTCATTTTAAAAGAAAGAGAATGGAACACAAATCATACAGATTGTTTGAAAATGCAGGCTAATGAATAGATAATATCCTAGGTGATGTTCTCAATTACAGGTTTTTTTTGTATGCCATATACATTATGAAAGTACTTACTTTGGAGTTGAAATTAGTTAGTTTGAAGCTAAAATCTAGAGGAACGTTGATTAGGAAAGGAAGTCAAAACATTATTGAATTTTAAAGAGAGAGAAGGGATGCTAGATTTGAAATAGATATCATCTAGTGATCACTTAGTAAGCCCCATCTATAATGCACTTAATTGTGGTTACTAGAATTGATAAAATCAAATAGTTCTATGAGTTGATCAGAATTAAATGTGCCATAAAGTTTGATAACCCTCTTTTTCACTATTAGAACTGATGGGTATAATCACATAGATTCAAAAAGTGTTGCTCTTCATGTTTAATAACCATAATTAGTTCGATGGATGCTATATTCAATGAATGATATATATGGGAAAGAAGGCGTGGCAGTGGATTCCAGGCCATGTGGATGGTGATGTGGTGGTGGCAAGAAAAACATAAAATTTGGCCATCTAGATTCAAACATAGTACATTATTTCCTAACTTTGTTTAAATGACATGCAACTAATAGTCAATCAACACGATATATCACTATATACATAGTGCCTAGACTTAGGCTAGTGTAAGGTTTTCTATGAAAAATATACATCAATATATACATAATTCCTAGACATGGGTAAGATATTTATTTTTTCTATCCAATCAAACAACATGGAAAAAGTAAATAAATAATTATAAATACAATGTTTTCTTGAAACTTTGGTTAAATAGCTAAAATGAAATAAAAATTCAAAGCAAATAATAGACAATCACGAAATATCAATTGCTATATACATATTTCTTTCGACAAGTATAATAATGTTGAAGTTCATATGATTGTCATCTCATTGAAATCTCTTTTCAATCAATTAAGGTCTTGAACTCTTGAGAGATAACTTTTCTTGATAAGCTTTTGGATATGTTCAAAATCAACAATGACTTACACCCATAAATATTTAACTCATCATCAAATCATCCTTTAAGTTTCAATTTAAATATTTAAACTATATACTTTTATGAATGTACAAACTTAAATATTTAAACCATATATTTTTATGAATGCATTAATTAGCGCATGACCTTGACTCTTGGATTTGTAATTTAGTCGAATTTAAAAGTTTCATGTTCCTCCTCCTTCCTTTTGTAACACTTATCTCAATCTATAGTAAGGTTTTACCTACTCAAGATTGAATGTAGAGGGCTAAGAAACTTGAGGAGGATGTTGTTGAGGAGTGGAGAAAAGAGATGAATATTTATAATATGGTTTGGTGATTTAAGTGTAGTTATGAACATGTAGTGCATATATTCATGCATGGCATAAATGTCCATCCATAACATTGTTCTCTTTATTTTTATCTCTTTAACATCCCCATTATTTACATGAACTCAATACAAATTTTCACAATGTCTTTAAAGTTTAATGAGAAATTCGCTTGGAAATTTCTTATTACCATTAATATGTGGGGTTAAGAAAACAATGCACTGTGTGCCTATAAAATCCTTAGAATATTTGATGTATTTAATTCCAATTGTATGCACCATTTTTCAACATACACACTTAAACAACCTATACATCACAATAGCTTACATGTGCACTAAAAATATACATGCTAATTGTTACCAATATTGATGCTCATCGTCAAGAGCAACAATATAAAATATTCCAAGAAATAATAAATATAAAATCATAGAAAATCTATGTCTCTCCGATGTATAAAATGTCTTATATAAAACATAATTAATAAAACATAATATATAGTCATTATTTTTCTCTCTTACATTATCCTTCATAAAGAAATACATAAATTATTTGAGAGGTTTTGATAGAAAAATCTGTAATGAGCCTTCAAGTGGTTTTACCTAGTGTTCATGAAGGTTTTGTATTTTTTTATATACAAGATGCAGATCTTATGGGGGCATGATACTTTTTAACATGATGTTTTATATTTCTATTAACAAGACACTAATATGTTAAAATACTCCATTCATGGTCACAAGTTACAAGTTGTGTAATTGAGATAATTTCAAAAAGTCAATATCGTATTTATATGTCTTTTTAAATAGATAGTGTCTCGGGTAGAATCTCCCTGTCTCTCTATTAATTTATTTTTGAAATAGAAATATTAATAATGGTATAATAGTGATACACTTAGTTATAATTAATACTTTGATTTAGATATTTAATATTTTTATATATTAATTAATTTATTTATTTTTATCAATAAACATATTATATAAATAATTTCTTATGTTAATGATTTATCTTATTATGCATGCCACTAGTAGGTATTACCCAGTGGGTTTTAGGTTGATCACCTAATAAATTGGCCAAACATGTTAAATAATTTACAATTCCATAGAGTATAACTTTGCATATTAATTTTGTATTTTTTGTAGTTTTTTTTAACATTTATTTTTAATACTATTGGCCTTTAACTTGAACATTTTATTGGCCCTTTCTCTTAATTCGTGAGATGATATTTATGATGTAATAAATACATAGCTTTTCAAGTCAACCTTTTTCTGTCAAATTTGTACACACCATCCAGAAAGTTGACTGGATTTTCCTGAGTTGCCTTTAATGGAAATTTAAACTATCCATTTTTTCTTTTCTTTTCCAATAATATGAAAACTATACATTTTACCTGTATTTTTTTGGCTTTTTCGATAATCCTACAACTTTGCCATAATTTTATCTGTGTCAACAACTAACTCTATTATAACTCTGCCATAATTGTACCTGTGTCAACAACTAACTCTACTACATGTCCCATCCTTTGTTATGTATGAATTCCTTCCCCTAAATTTGCTTCTTGATGTTGGGAAAATACATTTTATTTTCCTTGTTATAGCCATTTCAAATTCTTTAGATTTTCTTATAACCACCCTTTCTAAAAAATTTCAAATGCTTCACACTAGGTCAAATTCTTTAAACTTTCTTATAATCACCATTTCAAAAAAATTCAAATACTTCACACTGGGGGTTAAATTTGATGAGCCCCCTGACTCATCGTAGAATTTTTTTATGACAATATTATTTTTAAATGACCCTTCATATCACTTTCAATATTTCCTTTTATCAGTTTCATCTAAGTTAAAAGAAAAAAAACACAAATTATACCTGCAAATATTGAAGCTAATGAAATTAAAATTTGAAGAGATTAGGGTCAAAAACATCATGCCATTGCTAAAAATAAATTTCTAAAGTTTCATTTTTAATTAGATTTGTTTTTCAGAAAATCTAACATTTTTGTTTAAATTTCAATAAGATTTTTCTAAAATGATGTCTAACCCGTGGATATTAGATATTGTTAATAAAAGTCTTCAAATGAAAGTAAAGGCCAGTTGACCTTATTGAAGTTAAGATGAAGTCTTTCCGAAGAGTATGCTTCTCATGATTAGTTAAAGGAGGAGCCTCGTATTGTAGGAATTCCATGGAGGAGGGAAAATATTCCATGAAATCGAATATTCTGAGAAAATTAGAAGAAGCTTTTGTTAAAAAAATGTCTACACTCGAGATATCAAAATTTTCCTGTATGAATTATTCAAATATATGAAAATCTACTCAAACTTACCTGAGTTTAGGTGAAGTCTTTGCTTGTGGAAAGTCTAGTAGTGGCCACTCAGACTTAATAGGGTTGGAACAATAGTCCAAGTGATTTTTAATTTGAAGCATTGATCAAATATTTAACCAAATAATGATACTAGTCAAGACTTTATTAAATTAGGTGTATGCATGTTCACTCACAAAATACATATTGATAGACTTGATGGAGAAATTGGAATATAAAGACTCTCACTAAGCTATAAATCACTCACATAAAAACACAACTATTTCTATAAACATCATCTTGAAACTCACAAAATCCATAATGTTAATTTCTCTATTATCTCTAAATCTCTAGCTTAATGGGGAAATGAATTATTTACCACTCCTAACAATATTTTAAAATAAAATGTATAACATAAAAACATACCCACTTCTAAAGCCTCATCTAGGAATGTATAACATAAAAAGCATACCCATACCCACTTCTGAAGCATCATCTAGGCTTTCAAAATGTGACCAATGTAAATTTATTTTAACTTTCGATCCACCAAGCCTGAAAGGGTTCAAATTTCATTTTAGTGAGTGAAAAGAGGTTTGTATCACAAGATATTTGATATCTCTCTTTTCCCTTGGTAGATCCTATGTTAAGATGGATCTAGGTTGGTTTAACTTTACCCTTTAAATATGTTATGTTCCACATGAATACTTTGGGTAAATGCCATGGGTTCTCATACCATGTGTCAATACCATGGGTAAATACCATGAAATTATTTTTATTTTAATGTTATTTATTTTATTTTATTTTCCTCAAGTAAAAATGTTTTCACATAGTGTGATTTTTATTTTTAAGGATAAACAACACATTAAATTACGTTATGACCAACCTAGATCCATCCCAGAGGGATCAAATCTCTTAAGATGCAAACTTGTTTAGAGTGAAAGGAGATTTGATCTCATAGATTTAGAGTTAAGATGGATATAAGACGTTTTAATTCCCCCCTTTAAATATACTATATTCCACATGAATACCTGGGTTGTCATACCATGGGTCAATATCATGAAGTTATTTTGATTTTAATGTTATTTTTTTATTAATTTAATTTTACATTGACCAAATAAAAATGTTTCACGTAGAAAATTTTTTAATTTTATTTCATTTTCACTGAGTTCAAAAATAAATAATTTTATTAAAAAAATAAAAATTATTATATTAAGTTTTAAAATACAAACATTTAAAATTTTATATTCAAAATGTAGAGTACAAAAACTATCTATGGCAAATTGACTATTTTACTTTAATCTTATTTTAGTTTATAATTTTATGTACCAAAATACACTGCATTGTGTGTTGTTGACAGTAAGAACTGTCCACAGACCAACTGAGGTAGGATGAAGTAGGAGTTACTCGACAAGTAGGGTGTCAGAGGTATCGAGACTCCACATATCCCAGTACCAACAATATATAAATAAAATTATATAAAAAATATATATAAATTTTGAAACTTCTGATTTTTGAGAAACCGGTCAATTTGACATTTTTCAAAATTATTTGCAAGTTATCCTTGATGTGTTAGTTTCAAAATAAACTGTATTTTACTGATAGAAAGTGGAAAAAAAGGTAAATGAACACTCTCACTTTCTTAGACAATGTTGTGCATAAGGTGTTGGTTGGCCTTACATAATAACGACTTAGGGATAATGTTTCTTTCTTTTTAAATAAAATAAATAACGTGATAAGGGAATTTTTCATTTTAATTTTAAATTTAAAAGAAATTTGATAATAACATGATAATGGAATATTGGGAAATTTCCATTTTACAATAATTGTGTTTTCCAAAAAATTTCTATTTTACAATGATTGTGTAGAATTTATTATGGTCTTTTCTGATGAATTTTATAAAAATAATATATATAAGTTATGTATTTTTCAAAATAATATAAATGTTTTTTTTCATTTTATTCTCTTTTAAGTGTTTTAAAAGAAATGTATTTATTTATGTGTTTTAAAAGTAATGTATTGTTTTTTTAAGTAATGTAAATAAATATTTTGAGAAATTCTCTTCTAAATTAATTTTAAATTTATTTACATTATTTTGAAAACTACAAAATATATATATTATATCTCGTAAATGTTTTTAGTTTTTAGTTAAATTGTATTGTGAATCTCTTATAAGTTTTGTTGGCTTAATTAATAATATCATGAGAATATGGAATGAAGGTTTTTTTTTTAATGTATTTTCATAATGTCTTTATATTTATTGGGAATTAGATAAAATAAAATCATTTTTACAGAGGTTACTATAAATATATTATCATTTTCCATATTTAAATATTAAGGTTATGGTCTTGTGAATATGATATTACAATTATCTTATTATTATACTTGCTTCCAACATTAGGATGACTACCTATTTGTCACGTCTATCTACACATTTACTATAAAAACAACATAAATGTAAAAAATTTTATACAACCTATTCAACACGACTTCCAACTATAAATCATAACACTATTAAACTATCCGTCAACCAACCTTAAATCTCATCGAAACTATGATTTTAAACACAGTTCGAATTGCTATTAAACACAAGGAAAGGTACGTTGGGTTTTAATTGACGTTTAACATAGCACAACCTATTAACATATTTAACAACAAACACATTACCATTAACATTTAATACTGCATAAGGGAATTTAATGATCGATCGTTCGAGATCTCTGGTCATCTGCCGGATGAAATCTCGGCGATCCTTGACAAAACTGTTCATTAATTAGAATATTGAATTAACCATCTGGTTGGCTCCTCGTACTCCTTGCCAGAGCACATGTGTCATCCTCCAGCGTTATCTTCTGTACAGGAGATTAAACTGGGTGACAACTATGCTATCGCGCCTCGACTTACTCAGAGGAAGCGAGGGAAAGATCACCAGATGACATTCTGCCAATGTGCCATTTCTTACTCTGCGGTTCCTCTTCCATGGCGCGCATCTCGGCTTGGCTCCTTCTGGTTTTTACGACATTCTCTGGACCAAGGTAAGCCAACCACAGTTTTTCTACTGTTTAAGTCTCAGTTACTTTTCTATAAGCAGGCCTGAAGTTTTCATTCGTTTTTTATTGCATTAGGTCCTGAGGTAGAAGGGTTATATATATATCTTTTTATACAGGCATGCTCTGCCATATTTGACACAAGTCTATGCTCTTCAACCTAGATGCCTAAAGTCTGCAGTTCCACTCCACCATAGGCTATCAGAGGTAAGAATTCGCCTCCCAAACCACAAGGCGTTCACTGCATAAGTTCAAGCTTCCAGTCTATGTCCTACGTCTGCTTAAACTCCATTTTTCTGTTGCCTTCCAGGAAAAGTTGGTCCGGTTAACGGATTCAATCTCCTCTATCAGGTGTGTGCAGAAAAAAACCCTCTATTTACTTAGATACTCCTTACGCCCAAATACTTCTGGTCCATCTATTCATTCCGGGGTTATCTAACAGCTTTTGATTTACTTCTACAGGTGAGGAAGCTCTCGCTGAACCATATCTCTTCCCATGCGGAACTCAGTTTGAACAGGCAACTGCAGTGATTATGTTTCCTTTTCTACAGGTATTCTACCGCTCTCACCATCATGCAATCGTGGCATGAGTTGTCTTTGAGTTAGCCTGCATACAGGGTCACCTAGCTTGGGGTTTTAATTGGTCTTACAGGGTTTTCAGAGATTTTATTTTTGAGCCTCGACTCAAAGGTGTTTTACATGTTTCAGGGCATGCACTCTGTTTTTTTTTTCTTGGCTGTAAGTTTAATCTCTGTTAATCATATTATGATCGTGACCCATGGCGCTAAACTTTGATGTACTGAAAGACAATAATCTACAAGAGTTTTTCCTTTCCATTCATCGTCTGTTGACCGATAAGATTACTAGGAACTGTACATGCTCTACTGTTTAATTTATATATATTCACCAAGTCCCTGGAAAATGAATCTTGTTCTTTCAGAATTTGTTCATACCGAGGTTAAGCAATGTATAAATAGCTGTATGGCCGCTCTCGGTCTTTCCACCCGGGGTTTACATATGGACCTGGTTAATAGTTAATGTTTTGCTTTGGAATAAAATATCTGGCTCCCGGCCAGGTTCTACATGTCATGAACCTCTTTTCTACTGTTGTGTATGGGTGATCATTTTTCTATATAATGCTATTTTTTTTTCATATGTTATAATCATAGTAACACTCTGTCTTACTTTTCTCCGTAGAGATGTTTGCTCCTGATTTCGTTAATCGGTGGTACTGCATACATTCTGAGTATAGATGGATGTTATGGGTTTTCTTGATTCTCATTTCGATTCCTGTTATAAATGTCTACTTAACTAAATTACTAGGTTTTCGGCACCGGCCGCCGAAACATGGCCGAGTATAGCTGTTTGATAAGAGAGCTGAAGCGGGATGGGGTTTCCAACCCTTTCCAGCTTTACAAGCTCGTTATGGAATAATATGTCTCTGCTAGAAGAATAAAAAGGTTCTCAATCCTTTGCTTTTAATAGTGGTTTGAACAATAAAGTCTACACATTTGTCAGTTTGCGTCCGTGCCTCATTTGAACTACGGGGTATATAGTTCGTTATACTATGTCATTCAGAGTTCATGTTTTACCAACTTCCCATAAAAGAAATCGAGACGTAAACATTTCCCGTGCCAATCTTTTGTTAACTATTCCATAGATAATGTCTTGATCATAGAAAGAATTAAATTTTCACATAACATTGCGCTATCTAGGCTATCTGTTACTTCTTAGTTCAAAACCAGAACAATATTCCCACACACAGAAATTATGCTCACAAAGATTTCTTTAACTATCACAATAAAGAAAACTCAAATTATCTTAAGCATTCTCTGAATAACTACTAACAATAAACAAACATCCTGTAGCATAAAATTAGAGTCTTTCGGATTTACTTATCTGTTAGGAGATAATAACTCTTAAACTGTGGTCCTCCCAACCATCAAGGGAGGCAATGACGTCCTCCTCTTGCCCCCCTAGCTCCAGAATATCAGTCGATGCCACGGGAACAAAGAATAATCCTTCTGTTGTGACCTCTGGACGGCCAATCCAGCCACAGATAGACAATTCTGGTTACATGGTTTGCAGAAACTGTTCTCCACTGGTCTCTCACCCAGCTCTAGAGATTACTGAAACTTACCGTTTCCCAGAAATTCACAGAACCCCTATCCCTCTCCTGGGATTTTATTTTATCCCTGGACGGTAGGTAACTGTCTTCCAACTGTTCCCAACCACCCTCTATTCTTAGAAACTTTTCCAACAGTTTAAGAGATTCCCTTTTTATTTACTAACTCAGTAATGCAAAGTAAAATGGTGTTTTTGAGTTTCTTTTACCAAAATAAAGTAAACAAATAATAAAAATAAACAAATTGTCTTTTCAGCTTATTCATGATAATTAACTCTAAATGAGGCTGTCACATCTCCCCCCCCTGGAAGTAATACCGTCCTCGGTTTTTTCGGCCCATCTCTGCAAAGAGTTCCGGGTAGGCTTCCTGCACAAACTTTTCATCCTCCCAAGTAGCTTCGTCAGGTCCAAAGTGCTTCCACTGCACTTTAACCTGCGTAACTACTCTTTTACGAGTTCAATTTCCCTACGATCAAGTATGCGTAGCGGCTCTACCAAAAATTCTCCGTCCGTTTCTACCTGAGAGGAAGACAACAGGATTACCAATCAGTAGATTCAAATTTTGATTCAATATTTTAGTTAGGACTTATTTCCATTCTATCTTCCTACCTGAATGTTTTTCCAATGAATTACATGTTTTTCATCATGCACATATCGCTTTAACAAGGACACATGGAACACATTGTGCACTTTAATATGACTAGGCAAAGCCAGCCCATAGGCTACTGGTCCCACCCTTTCCAGAATTTGGAAGGGTCCGCAGTAACGAGGGGCTAACTTGGCGCAAGAAGTCCACCCTAAGGTACTTCTTTTAGGCTTAATCCTGACATACACGTGGTCACCCACTCTGAATTCGCGATAAGATCTTTTCTTATCTGCAAAGACCTTTTGTCGGTCTTGCGCGGCCTTCAAATTCTGCATTATTATTTTTACTTCAGCTTCTAGCTCAGCCAACATTTCTGGTCCCAACATTAATTTTGTCTCCGGACTGCTCAATTTAGTTGGTGTATGACACTGTCGTCCATATAACGCTTCGAAGGGACTCATTTTTAGAGATTCCTGAAATCCATTGTTATATGCAAACTCCACTAGGTGCAGGGAATCCTCCCATTTAGCTGGCTGCCGCATTACATACATGCACAACATATCCTCCAAAACTTGGTTTACCCGTTCTATCTGCCCCTCTGTTTGAGGGTGATAGGCAGTACTGAAGTGTATCTGAGTACCTAAACCTGAGAACAAGGTTTTCAAAAATGCGGAGGTAAACTTAACATCCCGGTCTGAAATCACAGTCTTAGGTATACCATGCAACCTAAAAATTTCCCTCATGAATATGTCTGCAATATGCACTGTCTTGTAAGTGGATTGCACAGGTATGAAATGGGCATATTTACTTAATCTGTCCACCACTACCATGATTGAATCATTTTGCTTCCTTGTTCGAGGTAAGCCTATGATGAAGTCCAAAGAGATCACTTCCCATTTCCATTCAGGAATGGGTATGGGCTGTAGTAGCCCCGCTGGGTGCTGATGCTCCACTTTAACCTACTGGCATTCTAAACACTTGCTTAAATATTCCGCAATGTCTCTGCGCATACCTAGCCAGTAATATATCTTTCTAATTGCCGAAAGCATCTTTTGGTAGCCGGGATGGCTAGCATAGTTGCTGCGATGGTACTCATCTAGGATTAACTCCTTGAGACTTGCACGATTAGGAACATAGGTTCTTCCGCGAAAAGTTAAAATATATTCTTCGTTGCTTCCATACTCAGATGGCTTACCTTGCTCTTTATCTGCTTCCATATGCTGCCATAAAAACTTGTATTCTGGGTCTTTTCATGCTTATTCTCTTAATTGCTCCGACAGCTGGCTTACAGGTTGGCTGAAGTACATTGCATAAATCCTATGCAATTTCCTGCTCAGGGCATCTGCAAATCGGTTTTCTTTTCCTTTAACATGTTGTATGTCCATGTCAAATTCACTCAAAAAGGCATTCCACCTTGCTTGCCTAGAGTTTAAATCTTCCTGCTTAAAATAGTTAATCAAACCGCTATGGTCTGTTTTAAGTACGAACCTTTTGCCCAGTAGATAATGCCTCCACATTCGGAGAGCATGCGCTACGGCTGTGACTTCTAGATCATAAGCAGAGTACTTTTTTTCATGTTCTCTCAATTTTCTGGACTCATAGGCTATTTCCTTGCCTTCTTGCGTTAATACTGCACCAACTCCCTCCTTGCTGGCATCCGTACACACCACATAGTCTTTCCTGGGGTCAGCAACCTTCCGCACTGGTGCTGTGGTTAAGAGATGTTTCAGCTTCTCAAAGCTTTTCTGACATTCATTTTTCCATTTGAAAGGTTTGCCTTTCTTTTGTAAGGATGTAATAGGATAGGCAATATTAGAAAACCCTTCGATGAACGGCCTGTAATATCCGGCCAGACCCATAAATGATCTGATATCTGCCACATTCTGTGGTACTCTCCATTCCATGATAGTTTTAATCTTTTTAGGGTCCACTGCTATCCCTTCAGCTGTCACTACATGACCCAAATACTGGATTTCTGATTTAAAGAAATCGCACTTGCTGAATTTAGCATACAGCTGATGCTTCCTCAGTATTTCCAATAATATTCTCAGGTGCTCCTTATGTTCTTCCTCGCTCCTTGAGTAGATCAATATGTCGTCTATGAAGACCAGTACAAAGCGATCTAGAAACTGATGGAAAATGCCATTCATCAACCTCATAAAGGTTGCTGGTGCATTTGTCAATCCGAAGGGCAATACCACAAATTCATAATGCCCAATCTGGTGCGGAATGCTATTTTGCAAACATCCTCATCTTTGATTCGAATCTGATGATATCCAGACCTCAAATCTATTTTAGAGAACATTTTGGCACCTCTCACCTGATCGAATAAATCATCGATTCTGGGTAGAGGATATTTATTCTTAACTTTCAGCTTGTTGAGTTGTCAGTAGTACATACACATACGTAAGGTTCCATCCTTCTTTTTAACAAAGAGGACTGGTGCTCCCCAAGGTGACACGCTTGGGCGGATATATCCTTTATCTAGAAATTCCTGCAGCTGCATCTTTAACTCTGTTAATTCTGGTATACTCATTCTGTAAGGTGCTCTTGACACAGGTGAGGCTCCGAGTAGTAACTCAATAGTGAAATCAATATCTCTTTTAGGCGGCAACCCTGGAATGTTTTCTGGAAACACATCCAAGAATTCCTGTACTACAGGAATTTCTTTTATATCTGCTGCCTTTCCCTTAGATTCAGCATATCCTACTTGAATTGCATACAACTGACATCCCTTTCGGATACACTTCCTCATCTGAGATGCTGTTATGGGGCGTAATTGCACAGGCTTTTTAATTCCTTTAATTTCCTTACGCGTACCATCTAGCGCTCTATAATAAATTGTCTTTTCCTTACAGTCCACTAAGGTCCAGTGTTTTTCCAGCCAGTCCATTCCTAGTAACACATCATACGATCCCAATGGCAGAATATTTAAGTCTACCTGCAATTGTTGTTCTGCAACCTCAAGTATGCATTCAGCAATTTTCGCAGTCACTTTGCGTTTTTCTCCGGTAGCTAGTTGAACTAACCAGGAGTTTTTAAATTTCTGTTCTTTTAACTTGCACATCTCCACTAGTTTAGGACTTACATAGCTTGAACTAGCTCCAGGATCTACTAAAATCGAGATAGGTTTAGAAAGTATAGTACCTTCCAGTTCAATCATTGTGGGTTGAAAGTCAGCCTGTCGATCCTCCAAGGCTGCGTTTATACGTGGTATATTCCGCGCCACGTCCCCCACTGTTGATGCCTCCTGCAAGTTTGCCACAGATTCATTGTTTTTCCGTTGTGGACAGTTCTTATAGTAGTGTGCTTCCCCACAGCCCCAACAGTGTAGGGGAGGTTTAGAATTCTGCCCTTGCTCTGGTTTACTTGATGCTTCTGTGGGGTTTTCTTTAGCTGGCCACTTGATCCTTTGATGGTTCCTGTTAAACTGTTTGCTGCCAGCGTTTCGTCCTACCCCTTTAAAGTGGCTGCTTTTGTTGTTTTTAAAAGTAGAGGAATTCTTCTGATTTTTCTTGGGCTTCCAACCCTTTACACCATCCCCTTTGGTCTTATACTAGTGGTAACACATGCGTGCTTTCCGGACAACTTCATCCATGGTTTGGGGGTTAAAAAACTCTATTATTTCCCTCATGGGCGTAGACAAACTACTCAGAAATCTCTGTACCTTGGCTTTTTCCTCTCTGAGGTAAGGTACATAGCGTAGCAGGGAAGTAAATTTTGTGACATACTCATCCATGGTCATTTGGCCCAGCCGAAGATCATGGAATTCCTTGGCTTTATCATCATAAAATCTTTCTGTTAGATATTTATCTTTGAAGTACTGCTGGAATAATTCCCACGTAATGTCTCGTTCATCAATGCTGCGAACATTTTTTACCTCCTCCCACCACAGGGTGGCTTTCTCTCGTAGCTGGTATATAGCCAATCTGGCCTTCAGATTGCTGCTATACTCATATACCTGAAAATATTTACTGATGTTAATCAACCATGCTTCAGCTGCTTCCTCTGCCTCGCCATCAAACATTGGTGGCTTAATCTTGTGGAACTCCCCCTGCAGTTAAACTTTCTGCCTCTTATGATCCTTCTGATCAGACAGATTTACCGATTCTGCCTCATTATTATTACAGTTTTTTCTCCTATGGGAGAAAATATTTTCAGTCTTTCTAGTGGTGTTGTTTCTGGTTTGCTGGTCTTCTACTTCCATTGATAATTCTTTTTCTGCACTGGGTTGTCGCATCTCATGATTTTGTTTATCAAATATACTCTTCAGAATCTTTTCCTGGTCTTGCGACAACTTTTCATTGTCTTTCCGGACTCTAATCATCTCCTCTTGTAACTGCTGTACTGTGTTTAGCAGAAAAATAGTTTGTTGCTACTATTCTTCTAGAAATTTACTCATTTTTTGATGTTGCTCCACAGTTAGTTGAACCCACATTTCTGGGTCCATAACTGTTGGACCTTGAGTCTCGTTCGGTTGTGACTGAGATGCTATATCTTCCCTCATATCTTTTTCTTCTTCTCAGTGCACTAATACACACACAGCTTTGTTAGTAGACCCTTAGGTTGCCAGTGTAGTAACCAGCTCTGATACCACTTGTCACATCTATCTACACATTTACTATAGAAACAACATAAATGTAAAAAAAATTATACAACCCATTCAACAAGACTTCTAACCATAAATCATATCTCTAATAAACTGTCCGTCAACCAACGTTAAAATCTCATCAAAACTATGATTTTAATCACAGTTCGAAATGCAATTAAACACAAGGGAAAGTACATTGGGTTTTTATTGATGTTTAACATAGCACAACTTATTAACAGGCTTAACAACAAACACGTTACCATTAACATTTAATATTGCATAAGGGAATTTAATGATCGATCGTTCGAGATCTCCGGTTACCCGCCGGATGAAATCTCGGTGATCCCTGACAAAACTGTTCATTAATTAGAATATTGAAATATCCGTCTGGTTGGCTCCTCGCACTTCTCGCCAGAGCCATGTGTCATCCTCTAGTGTTATCTACTGTACAGGAGATTAATCCGGGTGTTTACTATGCTATCGCGCCTCGACTTACTCGGAGGAATACGAGGGAACGACCACCAGATGACATTCTGCCAATGTGACATTTCTTACTCTGCGGTTCCTCTTCCATGGCACGCATCTCAACTTCGCTCCTTCTGGTTTTTCCGGCGTTCTCTGGACCAAGCTAAGCTAGGCATCATTTTTTTTTTCTACTGTTTAAGTCTCAGTTACTTTTCTATAAGCAGACCTGAAGTCTTTATTTGTTTCGATTGCAATAGGTCCTGAGGAAGAAGGGTCATATATATATATATATATATATATATATTTATGCAGGCATGCTCTGCCATATTTGGCACAAGTCCATGCTCTTCAACTCGGATGCCTTAGGCATGCAGTTCCACTCCACCATAGGCTATCGGAGGTAAGAATTTTCCTCCCAAACCACAAGGCGTTCACTGCATAAGTTCAAGCTTCCGGTCTATGTCCTACGTCTGCTTAAACTCCATTTTTCCGTTGCCTTCCAGGAAAAGTTGGTCCGGTTAACGGATTCAATCTCCTCTATCAGGTGTGTGCAGAAACACACCCTCTATTTACTTAGATACTCCTTACGCCCAAATACTTATGGTCCATCTATTCATTCCAGGGTTATCTAACAGCTTTTGATTTACTTCTACAAGTGAGGAAGCTCTCGCTGAACCATATCTCTTTCCATGCGGAACTCAGTTTGTTCAGGTAGCTGCAGTGATTATGTTTCCTTTTCTACAGGTATTCCGCCGCTCTCACCATCATGCAATTGTGGCATGAGTTGTCTTTGAGTTAGCCTGCATACAGGGTCACCTAGCTTGGGGTTTTAATTGGTCTTACAGGGTTTTTAGAGCTTTTCTTTTTGAGCCTCGACTCAAAGGTGTTTTACATGTTTCAGGGCATGCACTCTGTTTTTTTTTTTCTTGGCTGTAAGTTTAATCTATGTTAATCATATTATGGTCGTGACCCATGGAGCTAAAATTTGATATACTGAAAGACAATAATCTACAAGAGTTTTTCCTTTCCATTCATCGTCTGTTGATCGATAAGATTACTAGGAACTGTACATGCTCTACTGTTTAATTTATATATATTCACCAAGTCGCTGGAAAATGAATCTTGTTCTTTCGAATTTTTTCATACCGAGTTTAAAAATGTATAAATAGTTGTATGGCCACTCTCGGTCTTTCCGCCCAGTTTACATATGGACTGGTTAATAGTTAATGTTTTCTTTCGATTAAAATGTCCCGGCTCGGCCGAGTTCTACGATCGTAAAACCTCTTTCTCTTTTATTTAGCATTATGGGCAGTCATTTATCTATAAAATGCTCTTTTCTTTTCATATATTATATTCACAGTAACACTCTGTCTTAATTTTTGCCGTAGAGATGTTCGCTCTTGTTTTCGGGTAATCTGTGGTATTGCATAAATTCTGAATATTAGATAGATGTTATGGATTTTCTTGATTCTCATTTCTATTTCTGTTATATATGACTACTTTAACTAAATTACTAGGTTTTTCGGCACCGGCCGCCGATTCATGGCCGGGTATAGCTGTTTGTTAAGAGAACTGAAGCGGGATGGGGTTTCCAACCCTCCCCAGCTTTACAAGTTCGTTACGGAAAATACGTCTCTGCTAGAAAGAATAAAAAGATTCACATTATTTTTTTTTAATAGTGGTTTGAACAATAAAGTCTACCCATTTGTCAGTTTGCGTCAGTGCTTCATTTGAACTACGGGGTCTATTGTTCGTTATACCATGTCATTTAGATATCGTGTTTTACCAACTTCCCACGAAAAAGAGAAACATAAACATTTCTTGTGCAAATCTTTTGTTAACTATTCCATAGATAATTCCTGATCATAGAAAGCATTAAATTTTCACATAATAGTGCGCTATCCAGGCTATTTGTTACTTCTTAGATCAATACCAGAACAGTATTCTCACACACAGAGTTTATGCTTACAGAGATTTCTTTAACTATTAAAATAAATAAAACTCAGATTATCTTAAGCTTTCTCTGACTAACTACTAACAATAAACAATTTTCCTGTAGCATAAAGTTAGAGTCTTTCTGGTTTACTTATCTGTTAGGAGATAATAACTCTTAAACTATGGTCCTCCCAACCATCAAGGGAGGCAATGACGTCCTCCTCTTGCCCCCTAGCTCCAGAATATCAGTCGGTGCCACGGGAACAAAGAATAATCCTTCTGTTGTGACCTCTGGATGGCCAATCCAGCCACAGACAGACAATTCTAGCTATATGGTTTGCAGAAACTGTTCTCCACTGGTCTTCCACCCAGCTCTAGAGATTGTTGCAACTTACCCTTTTTCCAGAAACTCACAGAACCCCTATCCCTCTCCTGGGATTTTCTTTTATCCCTGGAGGGTAGGTAACTGTCTTCCAACTGTTCCCAACCACCTCCTATTCTTAGAAACTTTACCAACAGTTTAAGAGATTCCCTTTTCATTTACTAACTCAGTAATTCAAAGTAAAATGGTGTTTTTGAGTTTCTTTTACCAAAATAAAGTAAACAAATAATAAAAATAAACAAATTGTCTTTTCAGCTTATTCATGCTAATTAACTCTTAATGAGGCTGTCACATCTCCCCCCCCTGGAAGTAACACCATCCTCGGTGTTTTCAGCCCATCTCTGCAAAGAGTTCCGGGTAGGCTTCCTGCACAAGATTTTCATCCTCCCAAGTAGCTTTGTCAGGTCCAAAGTTCTTCCACTTTCTTTGTAATATCCCTCGCATAAGCCACCATAAAAACTCTCATAAAATGAGGTTAGTAAATAATTACGTATTATTAATTATTATATTGATGTTAAATGAAGAATATTCTTGTAATTGTTGATTATAAGAATATTGGAAGAGTATTCTTAATTATTTTATTTATAATAATTTATATTCTTCCATGGAAATAAATTATATTTCCAAGTTGGTATATTTTATGAGTTTAGAAATAATGAGTAATAGATTTGGAAAAAGTATGGATAAAAGTGATATTTTTCTCATAAGGAAAAAGAAAATCTACCTTTAAAAATAAAAGCATGAGGAAGTTGTAAATTCTTTTTCGATTTAGGAAAAATCGATTTATGGGCTTTATGGATTGCTTTTGTGATTTAGAAAAGCTAAAATGCTTTTATGATTTAGAAAATATAGGTGTACATGATTTAGAAAAAAATTTGGGTCTTTGGGATTTGTTGGAATGCTTTTATGAATTAGAAAAGATGGAATTATTTTATGATTTAGAAAAAAGTTGGAATACTTTTATGATTTATAAAATCTATTCCATTTTAATTAATTATATTTTTTATATAAGCCTATGAGAGAAATAGAAGAGGGGAATGGGAGAATACATGGAGAATGGAGTCAAGGAAGAGAAAGAGAGTATTTCAAGCATGCATCAAGAGATGAGTAACCATATCCTTTGAAAATATCTTTGTTTGCATATGGACCATGATTATATAATGATTGAATTTATTTGCAATAAAAATTTCAGTGTATTAAAAGCTAGATCTACACTTATTTATGCATTATTTTGATAAAACCCCGGGGGGATCTTGTTTAGAAGACTGAGTAGTTCCATATCTGGTATGGATCTGATGTTTCAGCCATATATCAGTTGTAGCTCTGAATATTAACCTACATCGGCTGAAGCTCCTCATATAAAATGTTGTCAAGTCTTTCTGCAGCTTTTCCAATTGTTTCTGCTATTATTTTTGAAGGATTCTTGCTCTTGCTTCAAGTAAATCCAATACTTCTACAAAGGAACTTGATTATAGATCTGATTTCTTGATGCCATACTATACCATGAGTCTAATGGCTGATTTCTAGTGTCTTCCAGTAGAAACTGCACAATTTCTAAAGGACGGTTTCTCTATTTACCAACTCTCTCCTTTAGCTGATTTTCAGCTAGTGTTGATTGTGGGAGATCTGTTAAAACCTCTAAAATCATTTATTTTTGCTGAAACTTTTCTTGAGGTCTGACACAGCCTAAAATAAGGGAACCCAGCCCTGTTCTACATTATTTTCACACTGGCTTGCTTATACAATGTCCTCCTTGAGCCTATTGCAGATTTTCCTGAGAGTGGAATTTAGCGCTTCTTCCTTGGTTGGTTTTTACTTCTCTTTTGGATCCATTGTTTAGATCTATAGATCTAAGGTTCCTAAGAGTAGAAAAATATAAGATGGGTGTGTCATTCCCACACTTTCTGTGTTCCACCATTCTTCTATAGACAGAGTCTGGAATGGGCCAGGAAGCCTCTGGATTTCACCCTTCCTTGTGAAGGTGATACATCTAGTAAATGCCCTGCCAGTCTATCTCTGGTTTAGATCTATTGGTGTAATTCCATATTGCTGTGATTCCATAGTGGAATATCTTAAGATATTCCCTACTGAGCCTATATTTTCCCATTTGGAACATTGCATAATTGTATGCAAGGAAATAATTATTGTGTTAAAACTCTTCAAAATGAATAGAAGATAAAAATATATCCTTGTATGCATTATTGGATTAGATTCTTAGAGAGGAAAAAGAGTAATCACATGGTTTATTATTTAATATTAATTAGAGAAACATATATGCTTGCATGCATGGGAAAAATATATTTTTGAGTATTAGATTTCTAGAGAAAAGGAAGATGTAATCACATAATATTTATTGTGTTAGCCTTCTTTTGGGAAAAATAATATGTATTTGTCCAACCTAAAGGGATTAGCTATGGTATTAGCTTTATCTTGAGAGAATATTATGCATAGTTATTGGTTATATCTTTTGGATGAGAGGGAAATGTCACTTTGCATGCATGAAATGATAAGTGGTATGCGTTTGACCCTTGGAAAAGAAATGTGTTTATTTTTTCATGAAATATTTATTTGGTTTCTTTTGGAAAGAAATATATGTTTTACATGCAGGAAGAACAAGATATGTTATTGCATGCACAAAACTATAACTTGTATGTTAACTTTGTTTGAAATAGAGTTGGCATTTTTATACATAGTAACCATTATGAATAGATCTTGGGTGGAAAATATGTTTTGGAAAAGAACATGTATTCACATGCGTAAGTATAACATCTATTGCATTAATCCATATTGAAAAGAAAACATACGAGTAGGCAAAAAGAGAAATTGCTTGTTGGGATAGTTATCTTGAAAATATTGTTATGCATTTGCATGCACAATATTATTATATAGTATGTTAGCTTTCTTTTGGAAATAATAGGAAAGTGCATGCAAGATTTTATTAGTGTTTGGTGGAAAGATGATGCTTGATATTGATTTATTTGTTACTAATGCATGTGAAATGATGTTAAATAAGGAAACTAATGTCAATGTGGTTATGTTTTATAAATGCATACAAATAGTTGTTGAAGTGTCACAAATAGAGATTGATTATTGGTTTATTAATATTTTATCTAATCATGATATCAAGTGTGCTAACGACAGAAATGGCAGGAAAGAAGGATGACTTGAGAAAAAGAAATTTCAAGTTTAACATTGTGGAAGATAAAGAGTTGTTAGTCCATGCAGGTTTAGTAGTTCCAATTGCACAATGATCCCCTGAAGGAAACAATCTGAATACAAAGACAGAGATTGATGATTCATGGGTAAATGGTATCATGATGATTGTAATAACTTGTAGCTAGTTATGTTTCGTTTAAGATTATTTTTATATGTAAATTTTATTACAATGGTCAAGGGATGGACTCCCTTATAACCATTGAGTGAGGGGTGACAACCCTCACGAGCGTTTAATAATAAAATTAAACGTTTGTTGGTTTTCACCCTACGGGGTTTCCAGGGTATATTGGTGTCTATTTATGTGATTGTTAATTGTGTCGTTTTGATGATGTTAATTTCTTTCATGATATGACGTTGATATTATCAATTAGGTGATCTACTAATTGAATTGAAATGATCATGGGATCGATGCATAGTTATAGCAGGAAATTTAAGTTAATATGCTACAACAAGAACAATTAATGGTTGTGTAACTCACTATGATTTTTGCTAAATATTTCTCTCAGTGATGATAATGGGTATTTAAATTGTTAATGCAGAAATATATAAAGAAATTTATTAGGTTACACCTTCGTAAATGTTGAAAAAAAGTCCTAACTCCATGTATTTTTCCTGCGAGGTTATCGGGGTATGTTACAAATGGTATCAAAGCAAAAGGTTACAACACTGGCGCCTTTTGGGAATCGTTATGCAAAAAGGAAGTAGAGGTATGATGCTAGTGGGCATCATCTCATGTATGATTTTAATTAAACTTGTAGTATACTACAATTAACATGAGATGCATGTTGCATGATTAATGACTGCATGAAAGAGTAGACAGTTATAATGTTTCTTTAAAAGTTGTGCTCATGAAATTTTAATATGGATGTGGATAAAAGACAATAAAACTTCTATTGTACCTATGAACCATCTTGAGCACTCACTGTTTATATTGTAGATTAATTACCAACCTTTGCATGCATAATGTGAGAAAAATTATTATGGTGCATAAGAAAAAAAATGGAAAACATGGCTAAAGTTATCATGCACTACCTATAAATAATGAATACATGTATGGTTGGTGTGATAACTAAATAATATAGAAGTTGGGTTTGACCCTAAAGAGGACAATGGAATGTTGAAAACAAAATATATATATACTTGAACGAAACTCTTTAGTTGTTAAAAATAAGCAACGAGTGAAATAGAACTCACATAGTGAACTTAAATTCAATGAAAAAATCATAGTAGCATAATTGTGGGTTCTCTTTCTTCATTTAGAGTTGTAGAGAAAAGTTTGCATTCAATGTGTTCGACAAAAAGTGGTAATTGAGATCCACGGTTTTGTATTTTAAATAATTTCATCCGTGGAAGTTTTGGATGTGATTAATCTTTAATATCAAGGGGTTTTCATACCTTGAGATCATGTAACCCCCATGGTGATTCCAAGAAAAAGTTATGTTTAGAAATGGATCCATAATTTGGTCAAATTTACTGATTAGACGCTGTTGTAGGGATTGTTGGTTCTGTTATTAGCAGAAATTTTACCATTGATGATATTAATATGATTCATGATGTTCTAGAAATTCTAGTTTTACTATCTCTATGATAGTATAAACATATTTATGGAAATTTATTTCATCTATGCTAACTAGTCCCTCAATGGCAGTAGATTGTATGCTTGCCAACTATTTGGAAGAATGCCTTATCCACCATAGATTGCATGCTTGCAAATTGTTGTTAAAATTCCTCAATGGATGTAGATTGCATGCTTGAAAATTGTTTGATGGAATGTCGAATTGGTTGTAGATTGCATGCTTGCATACTATTTGAAAAAAAGTCTACAGTGATTGTAGATTTCATGATTTCAAATTATTTTCACAAAATTCCTCAATGGTTGTCGCTTATATGGTTGCAAGCTAATGGTAAGCGAAAAAAAAAAAAAAGAATCACATTTTGTGTCCTAGTGTTCAATGGGACTGTTAGTTCTCTACAATATTGATGGCTACTAAGGTGAGACCTTAAATAAAGTATCATGCTATGGTATGCAACATATGTTAATGTCTTTTTCTAAGCTACATGATTATTATTATTATGTGGAAATTTTGAATGTATACCACCTATATTACATGCGATGAATTGTTGTCAATGTGCTTTGACAAATTTTGGACCCCATGTTGTGGGTCAAGTATAGATGCATGGTGTACATAAATGTTACTTTGCCTTAATGATAATATGCAATGGAAAATTATGTCAATTACAGTGGATTTGTAGACATTGACTATTTTTAGACATTGAATTTTTATTGGATTCAATGGCTATGGAAGCTATGATGGGATTGATGTAATGAGGTAATATTTTATTTTATTGTTGAGTTAATGAATACTTTAGTTGGGATATTCAGGAAATAACTCTAGAGTTTTTGTAACACACCCAAGTTCTATGCTTTTCAAATTAGACATTTGAACATAAATCCAAAGGGGAGTGGACCCCAATGGCTAATTATTGTGTGGATGTGGTTAATTATTTATTTATGAAAAATAAATAAAATATTGTGTATGCACTATGACTAAATGAGAAATTGAGATCACATGCCTAATCCATGAGGTTATGGAAAAGGTAAAGACTTTCCCCAAAATATTTCAAAAATCCTTGAAAGAAGTTATTTCTAATTTAGATTTTTGAGGAAAAATCTAAATTCCCCAATGATGAGGAAAGTAGTTGGGAAGAGGTAAAAAACTGGAAAAGCTGGAAAAGCAGAAAGCGGCTTTAAAGTCCCTAAATAAGGGAAGCCTAGGCAAACAGGAATAAAAGCATCCTGAAATTCTGGACGCAGAATTGGAAACAGGCTTTGGGGAGAGCATAGCTTAAATAAGCTGCTCCAGAACAGATTGAGGTTAGTCTTTTCTTGGAGGATCTCAGCTCGGGGGTGAGTTCTGGAGATAGACGAACTCTAAGGTTGGGAGGATTGGTCATAGTATCGGTATGCATACATAAATTTGGAGATTTATCTATGAATTTTTATATAAGGTTATATGAATTGTTATGTTATGATTTCTTATGCAAAGTTTATATGAATCATTATGTTATGATTTCTTATGCAAAGTTTAGATTGACTGTTTGTTCAGTACCTCATGCAATTGCAAATTAGAGCTATTAGCTGAAAATCCGGTAGGTTAATAGCAGGGACAAATGGTTGGATTCCGGGGATAAGTACCCTGTAGTAATAAAGTTAGAGATGATAGATTTCCTGAATGTCAAATCTAATAACAAATGTACAGGTGTAGCTTGCTGTCTTTTAAAATGAAAATGGAGTTGCTGTGTGTATAAACCGAAATTTTTAACAAAACGGTAAACAGGAACAACAAGTACAGTCCAAGGGAAGAGTTGTAATATGCACCAGAATTACAAGTATGCTGAATAATCTTAACAATAACATAAGAGAATAGCCCTATTGTTATATGTGGTAAAAGTATGGGTAAATGAAGATTGTAAACATATTTAAAATACTGGGAAAAGAGCGTCTATCCACTTTCAATATAAATTGCTGTAAAAGTAGTTGAAGCAAAGAAGGTTAACTGAATATAGATAGATGTATATGTAGATATCTATACATAGATGCTAAAATTTTATAATTATAGAGGTTAGAAAGTCTATAAAGCTTGCTAACTGAAAAAGTTAGAGAAAGGGACATATTGATCTGTTAGAGTTGGACAAAACTCTAAAAAACAGATCTGTGAAATACAAATGAGTATATGTTTATATACACATATAAATATCATTCGAATAGGTTGACTGATAGGAATTGAGGTTAAGCCAAAATTTCTCATGGGAGATAAATACCATGAGTTTGAATTGGATTGAAATTATTGTGGGAGAGAAAGACAATAATTTGCAAAAACACTAGTGGGAGAGAAAGACTAGTGTAACTCCTAAATAAAATGCAATGTGCACTTGATAGAGTTTTTCTTATCATTTTGATGATTAAAGGGCTAAGTGCTCCTTGAGTTTTTGTGAAAGTATTATGACTTAAGTATTATTTTACATTTCCTAAATAATTGGAAATGAAAATTAAAGGTTAATGTTCCAACAAGAGAAGAACATCGAGGATGATGTTCTCTTTAAGGGGGGGAGTTTGTAATATCCCTCACATAAGCCACCATAAAAACTCTCATAAAATGAGGGTTATTAAATAACTAAATATTATTAATTATTATATTGATATTAAATGAAGAATATTCTTGTAATTATTGATTATAAGAATATTGGAAGAATTATTTCTTAATTATTTTATTTATAATAATTTATATTCTTCCATGGAAATAAATTATATTTCCAAGTTGGTATATTTTATGAGTTTTATAAATAATGAGTAATAGATTTGGAAAAAGTATGGATAAGTGATATTTTTCTCATAAGGAAAAAGAAAATCTACCTTTAAAAATAAAAGCATGGGGGATTTATGGAATGCTTTTCTGATTTAGGAAAAATCAGATTTATGGAGGCTTTATGGATTGCTTTTGTGATTTAGAAAAGCTGGAATGCTTTTATGATTTAGAAAATATGGAATTATTTTATGATTTAGAAAAAGTTGGAATACTTTTAGGATTTAGAAAAGCTTGAATGCTTTTATGAATTAGAAAAGTTGGAATTCTTTTATGATTTAGAAAAAAGTTGGAATACTTTTATGATTTATAAAATCTATTCCATTTTAATTAATTCTATTTTATTATAAGCCTATGAGAGAAATAGAAGAGGGGAATGGGAGAATACATGGAGAATGGAGCCAAGGAAGAGGAAGAGAGTATTTCAAGCATGCATCAAGAGATGAGTAACCATATTCTTTGAAAATATCTTTGTTTGCATATGGACCATGATTATATAATGATTGAATTTATTTGCAATAAAAATTTCAGTGTATTAAAAGCTAGATCTACACTTATTTATGCATTATTTTGATAAAACCCCAAGGGGATCTTGTTTAGAAGGCTGAGTAGTTCCAGATCTGGTATGGATATGATGTTTCAGCCATATATCAGTTGTAGATCTGAATATTAACCTACATCAGCTGAAGCTCCTCATATAAAATGTTGTCAAGTCTTTCTGCAACTTTTCCAATTGTTTCTGCTATTATTTTTGAAGGATTCTTGCTCTTGCTTCAAGTAAATCCAATACTTATACAAAGGAACTTGATTATAGATCTGATTTCTGATGCCATACTATAACATGAGTCTAATGGCTGATTTCTAGTGTCTTCCAGCAGAAACTGCGCAATTTCTAAAGGACAGTTTCTCTATTTACCAACTCTCTCCTTTAGCTGATTTTCAGCTAGTGTTGATTGTGGGAGATCTGTTAAAACCTCTAAACTCATTTATTTTGCCGAAAATTCTCTTGAGGTCTGACACAGCCTAAAATAAGGGAACCCAGCCCTGTTCTACATTATTTTCACACTGGCTTGCTTATACAATGTCCTCCTTGAGCCTATTGCAGATTTTCCTGAGAGTGGAATTTAGCGCTTCTTCCTTGGTTGGTTTTTACTTCTCTTTTGGATCCATTGTTTAGATCTATAGATCTAAGGTTCTTAAGAGCAGAAAACTCTAAGATGAGTGTGTCATTCCCACACTTGCTGTGTTTCACCATTCTTCTATAGACAGAGTCTGGAACGGGCCAGGAAGCCTCTGGATTTCACCCTTCCTTGTGAAGGTGATGCATCTAGTAAATGCCCTGCCAGTCTATCTCTGGTTTAGATCTGTTGGTGTAATTCCATATTGTTGTGATTCCATAGTGGAATATCTTAGGATATTCCCTACTGAGCCTATTTTTTCCCATTTGGAACATTACATACTTGTATGCAAGGAAATAATTATTGTGTTAAAACTCTTCAAAATGAATAGAAGATAAAAATATATCCTTGTATGCATTATTGGATTAGATTCTTAGAGAGGAAAAAGAGTAATCACATGCTTTATTATGTAAGATTATTTAGAGAAACATATATGCTTGCATGCATGGGAAAAATATATTTTTGGGTATTAGATTTCTAGAGAAAAGGAAGATGCAATCACATAATATTTATTGTGTTAGCCTTATTTTGGGAAAAATAATATGTATTTGTCCAACCTAAAAGGATTAGCTATGGTATTAGCTTTATCTTGGGAGAATATTATGCATAGTTATTGGTTATATCTTTTGGATGAGAGGGAAATGTCACTTTGCATGCATGAAATGATAAGTGGTATGCGTTTGACCCTTGGAAAAGAAATGTGTTTGTTTTTCCATGAAATATTTATTTGGTTTCTTTTGGAAAGAAATATATGTTTTACATGCAGGAAGAACAAGATCTGTTATTGCATGCACAAAACTATAACTTGTATGTTAACTTTGTTTGAAATAGAGTTGGCATTGTTATACATAGTAACCATTATGAATAGATCTTGGGTGGAAAATATGTTTTTGGAAAAGAACATGTATTTACATGCGTAAGTATAACATCTATTTCATTAATCCATATTGAAAAGAAAACATACGAGTAGGCAAAAAGAGAAATTGCTTGTTGGGATAGTTATCTTGAAAATATTGTTATGCATTTGCATGCACAGTATTATTATATAGTATGTTAGTTTTCTTTTGGAAATAATAGGAAAGTGCATGCAAGATTTTATTAGTGTTTGGTGGAAAGAGGATGCTTGATATTGATTTATTTGTTACGAATGCATGTGAAATGATGTTAAATAAGGAAACTAATGTCAATGTGGTTATGTTTTATAAATGCATACAAATATTTGTTGAAGTGTCACAAATAGAGATTGATTATTGGTTTATTAATATTTTATCTAATCATGATATCAAGTGTGCTAATGACAGAAATGGCAGGAAAGAAGGATGACTTGAGAAAAGGAAATTGCAAGTTTAACATTGTGGAAGATAAAGAGTTGTTAGTCCATGCAGGTTTAGTAGTTCCAATTGCACAATGATCCCCTGAAGGAAACAGTCTGAATACAAAGACAGAGATTGATGATTCGTGGGTAAATGGTATCATGATGATTGTAATAACTTATAGCTAGTTATGTTTCGTTTAAGATTATTTTTATATGTAAATTTTATTACAATGGTGAAGGGATGGACTCCCTTATAACCATTGAGTGAGGGGTGACAACCCTCACGAGCGTTTAATAATAAAATTAAACGTTTGCTGGTTTTCACCCTACGGGGTTTCCAGGGTATATCGGTGTATATTTATGTGATTGTTAATTGTGATGTTTTGATTATGTTAATTTCTTTCATGATATGACTTTGATATTATCAATTAGGTGATCTACTAATTGAATTAAAATGATCATGGGATCGATGCATAGATTATAGCAGGAAATTTAAGTTAATATGCTACAACAAGAACAATTAATGGTTGTGTAACTCACTATGATTTTTGCTAAATATTTCTCTAAGTGATGATAATGGCTATTTAAATAGTTAATGCAGAAATATATAAAGAAATTTATAAGGTTACACATTCGTAAATGTTGAAAAAAGTCCTAACTCCAGTTCAATTTCCCTACGATCAAGTATGCATAGCGGCTCTACTAGAAATTCTTCGTCCGTTTCTACCTGAAAGGAAGACAACAAGATTACCAATCAGTAGATTCAAATTTTGATTCAATATTTCAGTTAGGACTTATTTCCATTCTATCTTCCTACCTGAATGTTTTGCCAATGAATTACATGTTTTTCATCATGCACATATCGCTTTGACAAGGACACATGGAACACATTGTGCACTTTAATATGACTAGGCAAAGCCAGCCTATAGGCTACTGTTCCCACCCTTTCCAGAATTTGGAAGGGTCCGCAGTAACGAGGGGCTAACTTGGCGCAAGAAGTCCACCTTAAGGTACTTCTTTTAGGCTTAATCCTGACATACACATGGTCACCCACTCCGAATTCACGATAAGATCTTTTCTTATCTGTAAAGACCTTTTTTCGGTCCTGCGCGGCCTTCAAATTCTGCCTTATTCTTTTTACTTCAGCTTCTAGCTCAGCCAACATTTCTGGTCCCAACATTAATTTTGTCTCCGGACTTCTCCAGTTAATTGGTGTACGACACTGTTGTCCATATAACGCTTCGAAGGGACTCATTTTTAGAGATTCCTGATATCCGTTGTTATATGCAAACTCCACTAGGTGCAGGTAATCCTCCCATTTAGCTGGCTGTCGCATTACATACATGCGCAACATATCCTCCAAAACTTGGTTTACCCGTTCTATCTGCCCATCCGTTTGAGGGTGATAGGCAGTACTGAAGTGTATCTGAGTACCTAAACCTGAGAACAAGGTTTTCAAAAATGCGGAGGTAAACTTAACATCCTGGTCTGAAATCACAGTCTTAGGTATACCATGCAACCTAAAAATTTCCCTCATGAATATGTTTGCAATCTGCACTGTCTTGTAAGTGGATTGCACAGCTATGAAATGGGCAGATTTACTTAATCTGTCCACCACTACCATGGTTGAATCATTCTTCTTCCTTGTTCGAGGTAATACTGTGACGAAGTCCAAAGAGATCACTTCCCATTTCCATTCAGGAATGGGTATGGGCTGTAGTAGCCCCGCTGGGTTCCGATGCTCCACTTTAACCAGCTGGCACTCTAAACACTTGCTTAAATATTACGCAATGTCTCTGCGCATACCTGGCCAGTAATATATCTTTCTAATTGCTGAAAGCATCTTTTGGTAGCCGGGATGGCCAGCATAGTTGCTGCGATGGTACTCGTCTAGGATTAAATCCTTGAGACTTGCACGATTAGGAACATAGGTTCTTCCACAAAAAGTTAACATCTATTCTTCGTTTCTTCCATACTCATATGGCTTACCTTGCTCTTTATCCACTTCCATCTGCTGCCAGAAAAACTTTTATTCTGGGTCTTTTTGTGCTTCTTCTCTTAATTGCTCCGATAGCTGGCTTACAGGTTGTCTGAAGTACATTGCATAAATCCCATGCAATTTCCTGCTCAGGGCATCTGCAACTCGGTTTTCTTTTCCTTTAACATGTTGTATGTCCATGTCAAATTCACTCAAAAAGGAATTCCACCTTGCTTTCCTAGAGTTTAAATCTGCCTGCTTAAAATAGTTAGTCAAACTGCTATGGTCTCTTTTAAGTACGAACCTTTTGCCCAGTAGATAATGCCTCCACATTCAGAGAGCATGCACTATGGCTGTGAGTTCTAGATCATAAGCAGAGTAATTTTGTTCATGTTCTCTCAATTTTCTGGACTCATAGGCTATTACCTTGCCTTCTTGCGTTAATACTGCACTAACTCCCTCCTTGCTGGCATCCGTACACACCACATAGTATTTGCTGGGGTCAGCAACCTTCAGCACTGGTGCTGTGGTTAAGAGCTATTTCAGCTTCTCAAAGCCGTTCTGACATTCATTCGTCCATTTGAAAGGTTTGCCTTTCTTTTGTAAGGATGTAATAGGATAGGCAATCTTAGAAAACCCTTCGATGAACCACCTGTAATATCTGGCTAGACCCATAAATGATCTGATATCTGCCACATTCTGTGTTACTCTCCATTCCATGATAGTTTTAATCTTTTCAGGGTCCACTGCTATCCCTTCAACTGTCACTACATGACCCAAATACTGGATTTCTGATTTAAAGAAATCGCACTTGCTGAATTTAGCGTACAGCTGATGCTTCCTCAGTATTTCCAATACTATTCTCAGATGCTCCTTATGTTCTTCCTCGCTCTTTGAGTAGATCAATATGTCGTTTATGAAGACCAGTACAAAGTGATCTAGAAACTGATGGAAAATGCCATTCATCAACCTCATAAAGGTTGCTGGTGCATTTGTCAATTCAAAGGGAAATACCACAAATTCATAATGCCCATATCTGGTGCAGAATGTTGTTTTGCAAACATCCTCATATTTGATTCGAATCTGATGATATCCAGACCTCAAATCTATTTTAGAGAACACTTTGGCACCTCTCACCTGATCGAATAAATCATCGATTCTGGGTAGAGGATATTTATTTTTAACTGTCAGCTTGTTGAGTTGTCGGTATTCCATACACATACGTAAGGTTCCATCCTTCTTTTTAACAAAACTCGTGCTCCCCAAGGTGACACGCTTGGGCAGATATATCCTTTATCTAACAACTCCCACAGCTACATATTTAACTCTGTTAATTCTGGTATACTCATTCTGTAAGGTGCTCTTGACACAGGAGAGGCTCCGGGTAGTAACTCAATAGTGAAATCAATATCTCTTTTAGGCAGCAACCCTGGAATGTGTTCTGGAAACACATCCAGGAATTCCTGTACTACAGGAATGTCTTTTATATCTGCTGCCTTTCCCTTAGATTCAGCATACCCTACTTGAATTGCGTACAACTGACATCCCTTTCGGATACACTTGCTCATCTGAGACGCTGTTATGGGGCGTAATTGCACAGGCTTTTTAATTCCTTTAATTTCCTTACGCGTACCATCTAGCGCTCTATAATAAATTGTCTTTTCCTTACAGTCCACTAAGGTCCAGTGTTTTTCCAGCCAGTCCATTCCTAGTAACACATCATACGATCCCAATGGCAGAATATTTAAGTCTACCTGCAATTGTTGTTCTGCAACCTCAAGTATGCATTCAGCAATTTTCGCAGTCACTTTGCGTTTTTCTCCGGTAGCTAGTTGAACTAACCAGGAGTTTTTAAATTTCTGTTCTTTTAACTTGCACATCTCCACTAGTTTAGGACTTACATAGCTTGAACTAGCTCCAGGATCTACTAAAATCGAGATAGGTTTAGAAAGTATAGTACCTTCCAGTTCAATCATTGTGGGTTGAAAGTCAGCCTGTCGATCCTCCAAGGCTGCGTTTATACGTGGTATATTCCGCGCCACGTCCCCCACTGTTGATGCCTCCTGCAAGTTTGCCACAGATTCATTGTTTTTCCGTTGTGGACAGTTCTTATAGTAGTGTGCTTCCCCACAGCCCCAACAGTGTAGGGGAGGTTTAGAATTCTGCCCTTGCTCTGGTTTACTTGATGCTTCTGTGGGGTTTTCTTTAGCTGGCCACTTGATCCTTTGATGGTTCCTGTTAAACTGTTTGCTGCCAGCGTTTCGTCCTACCCCTTTAAAGTGGCTGCTTTTGTTGTTTTTAAAAGTAGAGGAATTCTTCTGATTTTTCTTGGGCTTCCAACCCTTTACACCATCCCCTTTGGTCTTATACTAGTGGTAACACATGCGTGCTTTCCGGACAACTTCATCCATGGTTTGGGGGTTAAAAAACTCTATTATTTCCCTCATGGGCGTAGACAAACTACTCAGAAATCTCTGTACCTTGGCTTTTTCCTCTCTGAGGTAAGGTACATAGCGTAGCAGGGAAGTAAATTTTGTGACATACTCATCCATGGTCATTTGGCCCAGCCGAAGATCATGGAATTCCTTGGCTTTATCATCATAAAATCTTTCTGTTAGATATTTATCTTTGAAGTACTGCTGGAATGATTCCAAGGTAATGTCCCGCTCATCAATACTACGAACATTTTTTACCTCCTCCCACCACAGGGTTGCTTTCTCTCGCAGTTGGTATATAGCCAATCTGGCCTTCAGATTGCTGCTATACTCATATACCTGAAAATATTTATTGATGTTAATCAACCATGCTTCAGCTGCTTCCTCTGCCTCACCATCAAACATTGGTGGCTTAATCTTGCGGAACTCCCCTTGCAGTTCAACTTTCTGCCTCTTATGATCCTTCTGATCAGACAGATTTACCGATTCTGCCTCATTATTATTACAGTTTTTTCTCCTATGGGAGAAAATATTTTCAGTCTTTCTAGTGGTGTTGTTTCTGGTTTGCTGGTCTTCTACTTCCATTGATAATTCTTTTTCTGCACTGGGTTGTCGCATCTCATGATTTTGTTTATCAAATATACTCTTCAGAATCTTTTCCTGGTCTTGCGACAACTTTTCATTGTCTTTCCGGACTCTAATCATCTCCTCTTGTAACTGCTGTACTGTGTTTAGCAGAAAAATAGTTTGTTGCTACTATTCTTCTAGAAATTTACTCATTTTTTGATGTTGCTCCACAGTTAGTTGAACCCACATTTCTGGGTCCATAACTGTTGGACCTTGAGTCTCGTTCGGTTGTGACTGAGATGCTATATCTTCCCTCATATCTTTTTCTTCTTCTCAGTGCACTAATACACACACAGCTTTGTTAGTAGACCCTTAGGTTGCCAGTGTAGTAACCAGCTCTGATACCACTTGTCACATCTATCTACACATTTACTATAGAAACAACATAAATGTAAAAAAAATTATACAACCCATTCAACAAGACTTCTAACCATAAATCATATCTCTAATAAACTGTCCGTCAACCAACGTTAAAATCTCATCAAAACTATGATTTTAATCACAGTTCGAAATGCAATTAAACACAAGGGAAAGTACATTGGGTTTTTATTGATGTTTAACATAGCACAACTTATTAACAGGCTTAACAACAAACACGTTACCATTAACATTTAATATTGCATAAGGGAATTTAATGATCGATCGTTCGAGATCTCCGGTTACCCGCCGGATGAAATCTCGGTGATCCCTGACAAAACTGTTCATTAATTAGAATATTGAAATATCCGTCTGGTTGGCTCCTCGCACTTCTCGCCAGAGCCATGTGTCATCCTCTAGTGTTATCTACTGTACAGGAGATTAATCCGGGTGTTTACTATGCTATCGCGCCTCGACTTACTCGGAGGAATACGAGGGAACGACCACCAGATGACATTCTGCCAATGTGACATTTCTTACTCTGCGGTTCCTCTTCCATGGCACGCATCTCAACTTCGCTCCTTCTGGTTTTTCCGGCGTTCTCTGGACCAAGCTAAGCTAGGCATCATTTTTTTTTTCTACTGTTTAAGTCTCAGTTACTTTTCTATAAGCAGACCTGAAGTCTTTATTTGTTTCGATTGCAATAGGTCCTGAGGAAGAAGGGTCATATATATATATATATATATATATATATTTATGCAGGCATGCTCTGCCATATTTGGCACAAGTCCATGCTCTTCAACTCGGATGCCTTAGGCATGCAGTTCCACTCCACCATAGGCTATCGGAGGTAAGAATTTTCCTCCCAAACCACAAGGCGTTCACTGCATAAGTTCAAGCTTCCGGTCTATGTCCTACGTCTGCTTAAACTCCATTTTTCCGTTGCCTTCCAGGAAAAGTTGGTCCGGTTAACGGATTCAATCTCCTCTATCAGGTGTGTGCAGAAACACACCCTCTATTTACTTAGATACTCCTTACGCCCAAATACTTATGGTCCATCTATTCATTCCAGGGTTATCTAACAGCTTTTGATTTACTTCTACAAGTGAGGAAGCTCTCGCTGAACCATATCTCTTTCCATGCGGAACTCAGTTTGTTCAGGTAGCTGCAGTGATTATGTTTCCTTTTCTACAGGTATTCCGCCGCTCTCACCATCATGCAATTGTGGCATGAGTTGTCTTTGAGTTAGCCTGCATACAGGGTCACCTAGCTTGGGGTTTTAATTGGTCTTACAGGGTTTTTAGAGCTTTTCTTTTTGAGCCTCGACTCAAAGGTGTTTTACATGTTTCAGGGCATGCACTCTGTTTTTTTTTTTCTTGGCTGTAAGTTTAATCTATGTTAATCATATTATGGTCGTGACCCATGGAGCTAAAATTTGATATACTGAAAGACAATAATCTACAAGAGTTTTTCCTTTCCATTCATCGTCTGTTGATCGATAAGATTACTAGGAACTGTACATGCTCTACTGTTTAATTTATATATATTCACCAAGTCGCTGGAAAATGAATCTTGTTCTTTCAGAATTTGTTCATACTGAGTTTAAGCAATGTATAAATAGTTGTATGGCCGCTCTCGGTCTTTCCACCCAGAGTTTACATATGGACCTGGTTAATAGTTAATGTTTTTCTTTGGAATAAAATATCTGGATCCCGGCCAGGTTCTACAGGTCGTGACCCTCTTTGCTACTGTTGCGTATGGGTGAAAATTTTTCTATATAATGCTATTTTCTTTTCATATGTTATAATCATCGTAACACTCTGTCTTACTTTTCTCCATAGAGATGTTTGCTCTTGATTTCGGTAATCGGTGGTACTGCATACATTCTGAGTATAGATGGATGTTATGGGTTTTCTTGATTCTCATTTTGATTCCTGTTATAAATGTCTACTTAACTAAATTACTAGGTTTTTGGCACTGGCCATCGAAACATGGTCGAGTATAGCTGTTTGATAAGAGAGCTGAAGCGGGATGGGGTTTCCAACCCTTTCCAGCCTTACAAGCTCGTTATGGAATAATATGTCTCTGCTAGAAGAATAAAAAGGTTCTAAATCCTTTTCTTTTAATAGTGGTTTGAACAATAAAGTCTGCACATTTGTCAATTTGCGTCCGTGCCTCATTTGAACTACGGGGTCTATAGTTCGTTATACTATGTCATTCAGATTTTGTGTTTTACCAACTTCCCATAAAAGAAATCGAGACGTAAACATTTCCTGTGCCGATCTTTTGTTAACTATTCCATAGATAATGTCTTGATCATAGAAAGCATTAAATTTTCACATAACATTGTGCTATCTAGGCTATCTGTTACTTCTTAGTTCAAAACCAGAACAATATTCCCACACAGAGAAATTATGCTCACAAATATTTCTTTAACTATCACAATAAAGAAAACTCATATTATCTTAAGCATTCTCTGAATAACTACTAACAATAAACAAACTTCCTGTAACATAAAATTAGAGTCTTTCTGATTTACTTATCTGTTAGGAGATAATAACACTTAAAATGTGGTCCTCCCAACCATCAAGGGAGGCAATGACGTCCTCCTCTTGCCACCCTAGCTCCAGAATATCAGTCGATGCCATGGGAAAAAAGAATACTCCTTCTGTTGTGACCTCTGGACGGCCAATCCAGCCACAGACAGACAATTCTGGTTATATGGTTTGCAGAAACTGTTCTCCACTGGTCTCTCACCCAGCTCTAGAGATTACTGCAACTTACCCTTTCCCATAAATTCACGGAACCCCTATCCCTCTCCTGGGATTTTCTTTTATCCTTGGAGGGTAGGTAACTATCTTCCAACTGTTCCCAACCACCCTATATTCTTAGAAACTTTTCCAACAGTTTAAGAGATTCCCTTTTTATTTGCTAACTCGGTAATGCAAAGTAAAATGGTGTTTTTGAGTTTTCTTTTTTAATAAAATAAAAGTAAAACAACAATAAAAAAATAAACAAATTGTCTTTTCAGCCTATTCATGCTAATTAACTCTAAATGAGGTTGTCACGAATATATTAATTTTTTCATTTAATTTTATTTTATTTATTTATTTGTTTAAACATTATGTTACAACATCTCTACCCTACTAGGTTGGTTAAAGTCTCTTTCAGAGTGAAAAGAGGTATGATCTCTCTATATACTTTGTAGTTCTAGAGATGCTTTTTATTTATAAACTTAAAATGGATTTAGGACATTTTAACTTCATCATGGAAATACCCAATATTCCACATGAATTGGTTCTCAATATCATATTTTTATTATTGTTTTATTTTATAGTTTATTCTTGTTTTGTTATTTTTACTTTCAATTTTTTTTTTTAGCTTTGTTAAAATGTTTACATTATATCACATATTTTAATTAATTTATTTAATTTAGGCCTTATGTTACAAAATTTCAAACTAACCTAGATTTCATCTTAAAAGCGGATGTTATATCAAATCAAATCTTTTGAGATGGAAACTCTTTTAGAGTGAAAGAGATGTGTTGTAGTTCTATAGTTAAATGGATCTAACATGATTTAATTTCAATTTCTTAAAATAAATTATATTTCACATAAATTGGTTTCGAATACCATATTTTTATTTTATTTAATTTTTATAGATTTATTTTTATGTTGTTATTTTTACTTTTATTTTTTTTATTTTTTTATTTTCATGTGTTGAAAATAATAATTTTTAATGCATTTTTTCAACTACATTTTATATATTTTAAATTTTAATAAAATTCACTATAAGAATATCAAACTTTGTTTTATTATTATTATTTAATAATTAAATGCTAAATGATATATATATATATATATATATATATATATATATATATATATATATATATATATATATATATATATATATATAACACAGAGAATAATTAAGCTATACTCGCTTATTTTTATAACTAATATATTTGGAAAATATTGTAAAATAATATATATATATATATATATATATATATATATACTTACGTAAACGGTTATGAGATATATTAATCGCCGGGTTCAAACGCGATTTAGGGGTCACAATGAGAGGAGAAGGGGTTCAGAATTATCAATAGCCGAAGTGCTATGAGACTTGTGACGTTCAGCCTTCTTAATACAATTATGCACTTGATTTTTGTGATTTTTACGAAAATACAAACAACCGTATTCAATAGCCAGTAAGAAACATTTAAGTCAAGTATTATGGAACTGATCCCATGTTTCACAGTCGTTCAATTATTGCTCCACAGAGATGAGACAACTTTATTTTGCCTGCTAGTCTGCTATATTAACTTCAACACATGATAGTAGCTCAACTTTAAACAATTTTCCAAAATTTCGATTCTGATACTCACTTCTCGAAGCACCCAAGATCCCCGGGGAGGAGTTTGTCACCATAATTTTGATTATCACTTGGGAACTCCAAAAACATTAACCTCCTTGATTTCTAGATTCAAGAGCGATTTAAGGACTTGAAGGAGGGCCAAGCTCGTGCTTAACGTCGGGAGCCGATCTCGCACCCCATGCAAATCTATGGATCAAAACACCTTCAAAGATTTTTACAATACCTCCTCGCTCACTTCGGGTTACCTCCTTGATGCCCCATCAAAGAAGAAAGAGTGCACCTATTGCTTGGAGATCCATTCTCTTGAAACTCGTAATTGCTCTTCCCCCTTATTTGCCAATCTTCAATGAGGGAAATGTTGTCATGGCTTGGTACCCTGTGACCGAATCTAATTGAGTGAGATTTGGAGGCATATTTTTGATTATCCAAGCTCTCCTTTAACTGGGAATTTATCTTGGCCGCCACCACCTTGACATCATGCTTTTCATCTTAAAGATTCCGTCGTTTCGCTTGCCGTATCCGGCGTTGCATTTTTTTTTGGGAGGGATAGACTCAATGCTTTTTATCACTTCGTTTGGGTGGAGGACCTAAAATCGGTTTCGGCCAATTTGCAAAAAGATTAGGAATAGAGGAGGAAGGATAAAATTGGGGTTGTAATTCAAGATCAACTCGTGGCACATTCCACATTTTCTCTCGCACAACGAGCACCCGGATGGACGATGGAAACCTTATATATATATAGATATATTTTATTGTTAATTTGTAAATATCTTTTAATATATATATGAATATTTTAATTTACTTCTTTTTTTGTGTTATAATTTATTAAGTTCATATATTTATATGTTTTTAAGATAATAATATTATTTAAATATTATTAAAAATCATTTTAATATACGATGTTAATGTTATGTTTAAAATAAACCAAATTCACTATACGTAAAGCACCTCTTGGCTTTGAGATGTAAAATCTCTACCAATGTCAACCAAGGAAGGCAGAACTTATATGACCCCAAAAATGGTCCATCATTGGCATGGACTGTACTAATACCAATGCGCACCCACACACAATCCATTGCTAATGAGTAATAATCAATAGCATGCATGCACACAACAAACATAGGTGCACACAAACATACACAACCCATAAAAAATTACATATTGACTCACAAGGTGACATGTTCACGCACCCACCATTAATTACCATTATTTTTTATTGTGATTAAGATTGAGTATAAATATTAGTATGTTAATAATTACATTTAATTTGTAAGTAAGTTAATTGGTAGGATATTAAAATTAGAAAAGTATTTATATTCTTTATTATATTTAAAACAATGATTATGGGTTAAAAAAATTTAGATTAATATTTTTTAGATAAAAGTTATAAATTATTAAAATTAATTAAAAAAAATAATTCAATTTCTTTATGTATAGATTTTAGAATTAAAATAATCAATTAATGTGTTATTACAAATTGATGCTATTATAAATATTTTGTTACTTTTCTTCTTTTTAAGGGATTTGAATTTTGAGTCTAATGGTTTGCTTAAAAATTGTATAACATGACAATGGTTAATTGAGTTGTAACCTATAGACCAATATTATGTACTTTTTAATGTTATTGTAACATGTATAGTTATTTTTCATTTTAAATTTATACATTAATATTATGAATATATTAAGTTTTGTTAGAAAAAAATCAAAATAAAAATGAAACAATAAAACTTAATTAAAAAAAAAAAAAAAAATTAAAGTAAGAAAAAATAATAATAAAAATAATAAAATTTCATAAATATTTAAAACCAATGTATCTACAACTTAATATTTAAACTACTAGGATTGTGTTAATACCTAATGTTTATATATAGAAATAATGATAATATATTATAAATTTATAAACAGTTACTTAAAAAAATATTTACACAAATTACACTAGTATATCTACAAATAATAATACATATACACAAATATAACAAAAAAAAGAATCAAACAAAGAACAACAGCACACACTTACAAATAATACAATTAAACAAGACACATACAAAAAATAAGCAAATGCATCAAAGAACAGATTCATACACACATAAAAATACGTTCATACACATGAAGCAAAGAATACAATCAAACAAGACACATACAAGTGTAGCAAATAATAGATTCATGCACACATCGAGAATACATCTATACACATCCAAAAATATAGTTAAAGAACACACATACATATGTAGAAAAGAATAGATGAATACACACCTAAAGAATACATCCATACACATACAAAGAATGCAAATACACAAGACACATACAAATGTAGAAAAGAATAGATTCATATACAAACCTAAAAAAATACATTCATGTACAAAGAATGGTATTCATGGCACATCCAAAAAATACAAATCAATAAAAATACTAACATATAAGTGGCGAAGAATAGATCCATAAACATACAAAGAATGCAAGTAAAGAAGACACATGGTAAACAAAAGAATAGATCTCAGCACAAACCCAAAGAATACATTCATGCAATACACAAAGAATACAATTAAAGAAGACACATACAAATGGAGAAAATAATAGAATTAAATCAAGACACTTACAAATGCATCAAAAAATAGATTCATACACACATAAAAAAAAACACTTTCATACACATACAAAGAATAAAATTAATCAAGACAGGCACATATAAATGTAGAAAATGAATAGATTCATACAAACATATAGAATACATTCATAGACACACATCCAAAGAAGACACATAGAACAAAGAATAGATTCATACATACCTAAAAAATACATCCATACACACATAAAAAGAATGCAAGTAAACCAAACACATACAAATGTTGCAAATAATAGATTCATTCAGGACCTAAAGTATACATTCATATAAAACACATAATCTCGTAACATACATTATAACTCATAAATACATACATTCATATATATACATAATAAAACCAAAATTATATTTATTATATATAAATAATAAATAGCATTCAAAATTATATTTATTCTATATAAATACAAAAAAAAAAACAATAAGATATATGAATTGTTGAAAATAAATAATAAAACATTTAAATATTTTCAAATACTCTAAATAATATCTTCTATGTAATTCTAGATTTATAAAAAAATATGAATGTAAATACCAAACATAATCAAAATAAAAACAATAATACAAACAATTTATAATAAAAGAAATAAAAACAAAGAAAAATAAAAATAAAAATTAAAACTATAGAAATAAAAAATGACAAATAAAAAAAATAAAACAAAATAAACAGTATATAGTGGTTGTAATTATATATAATTTATGAATAAGATAGATTTTGTAATTTGTGAGTATGTGAGAAGGATGTTTAAAAAATTAAAAGCAAGCTTAATAATTTATGTGAATAAGAAAGATTTTGTCATTTGTGTATGTGAAGGATGTTTAAAACAATGTGAAAAAACGTTTAATAATTTTTGTGAATAAGAAAGATTTTGTCATTCTTTGTGGTGTATGTAGGAAGGATAAAGTTTAAAACATTGAAAAACTCATAAATAATTTATCTCAATAAGAAACATTTTGTCATAGGTATGTAGGAAGGATATTTAAAAGATTGAAAAAATGTTAAATAATGCATTCTAACAAGAGTGATTTTCCGCTTATGTGTTTATATGAGGAAGATGTTTAAACATTGAAAAAAAAATGTTAAAGAATAAAAATGTTAAATATTATATAATTTATTACAATAAAAGAATATATTTGTGTTTTATACACAGTTACTAAAGCAAAGATCATGAAACTATAAGCACAAGGAATAACTCAAAGGAGGGTTACAATTTAACCTTTCCTAAAAGTTTTTGGAGGGGTTGAATTTCCTACAAAAAATAAAGCCTACTTCCTTTTATTAATGATAGTTTGTGTTCATGTACATTCTTTGATGGGCCCATCTAAACACAAAACAATATAAATTATTCTAATTACAACTTTACAAAACATAAAAATGGATAATGTCTTCCACTGAGGAGAAGCAACTTGATATTGACGCTCTTTTTTCGCAACATACAACATTAAAATGATATTGTCGAAGACACAAACCCTTCCTAACAGCTTGTAACATATTTAAATTCTCAATTTATAAAGATAATCAAGTAGATATTATGATAAACACATAATAATACATTAAGGAAAAAGCATTAATACAATATTATTGTGCAAAGCACACAAGTATGATATAATTTATAAATTTAAAATAATTAAATAAATAAAATTTAAGGAAGAAGAAAGATAGCTTGCATAACACTTGTACAACCTCGCAATTTGATCTAAAAAGGTGTTTGAAAAAATAATAAAAATAATTTAGTTAGAGAAAATCTAGAAGGTAAGAGTGTCATGCTCAAGATGAAGAAGCATCTACAAATTGAAAAGAAGCTAGAGATGCAAGTTAGTGTAGAGTGTGAAGTGAAAGTGATTGAAAAAAGTTGCACTACAAGGAATATGAATAAGAAGAAATCTCAAATTACCTCAAATTCTAATAAAAATAAATCTAATTAAGAGTAACAATTACAATTAAGAAATTTACTCTCAAAATTCTAACAAAAGAAAATCCAACAAAGAGTAAAAGTTAAATATTAAGAAATTTAATAAATCTCTGACAAATAGAAATCTAATCAAGACTAAAAGTTACAATTAAAAGATAAAATCAAGAGTAAAAAATTTCAAATTCTAATGAAAAAAATCTCATCATACAATTAAGAAATATAATCAAGAGTAAAAGTTACACTAATTTCATAGTATCTTCGTAGTATTATATACATTATTCCAACTTTCATCTAACTCTCTAAAAACCCACCCAAACTCAAACATACTTCTTATAAACCAACATTTTTATAATGCTGTTAAAAGGTCTTTTTGTCAAATCTAAATAGAAAGACCTGTTCCGAGTCCATCTGTCAAATCTAAACAGAAAGAGGTGTTCCCAAACTACATGAGTGCTTCCTATTTAATAACCGTTGTAGAGGTGAGAAGGGACCAACAGATTATACTTCAGTTTGCTACAAAAGTTTCAAGTAACCACGATTCAGAAATTTTTGGTGTGCAAATTTGATTATGACTTGTCTTTTTGAGGAAAAGGGGTTGCAAGTTTTTTTTGTCAGATTAGAATTATTAATTTTTAAATAAATTAAAAGAAAATGCTTATCTTACAATTTAAATGTCTATCAAAATATCAGTAGTAAACTTAAGCGGCTACCTTCCCAGTGTGAAAAAGTTTCTGAAGTTGTCCGGTATAACAACTTCCGTCTACCAAGTTGGAAATCGTACCATATTTAGAATACCTAAGTCATTCAAACATTAAACTTCACCGCCACTGTACCATATTTAGAATCTGATCGACTAGTAGTTAGACTGAAGCCTCGCAGGACTCATATACACAAACTAATAGAATATCTAACGTGATAGCTGGCTTCGATTTAAAAAAGAGGAGCCTCCCTGTTTTGGTTTTCGTTAATGCCATGTCGGATTGCTTCATGGTTGGTTCACTACACACTATTGTAATTGAAAAGACCACCACGAGGTGGAGAAAATTCCATCAAAATGTAATTTGACTGTGCTTGCTTTGTTAACATATGAAAAGATTCATTGAACTGTTTCATTCAACAAAAACGTTGCGCCTAGCTAGCTCAGCCCAGCTTGTACACCCTTGAAAGCTATATATGTAAGCTATTGGTCCTTGTAACAATCAGGTACAAGTGAATTATTATCCTTTAATTTAGCGAATCAATTAATACAGGTTCACATGTAACGCATGACCAAGATTACCATTCAAAAATAAATGTGTCATTTCACAGCGTTACCAAGCATTAATAATAAATATGATAAAGAAGCATAGATGTGTTGTTAGTGGGGAGTCTGCGGAGATAGAATCGGTGAATGCTTTTATATTCGTATGAGGCTGGTGGAATTAATAGCGATTAAGGATGAATGCGTGGTACTCACTCTTCAAACGCAACGAATTCATGCACCTATTTGATTGAAAGTTCTATACAATTCAATTCTATACAGATATAGAATTCCGTGGCATGTATCCTCGCAAGAATCAGACTCCTGGTTAATGTCACACTCTTCAGCTCGGCGCCACCTCGAGCAGGCTCCATCATTCTTGCTTCAGCTGGGCATACAGTATGACCGGCATAAGACTCGACCCGCTACGGGTTAAGAAGTTCAATTTTCATTTACCGCAATGGTCTTGCTGCGTCCAGTAGAGCACTCGGATCTAGCTATATACGGAAAAGGGGTTAGCATTCCACGAACCAACCAACTTTAACGGTCCTTATCATACAGAAAAGGTTGTTAGGAAGTTAGGTTTGATAATCGTGGGTTGGGTTTAGGTATACTTGGGTTTGTGAAAAAGGGTCTAAATGCTTACCTTCTCCGGTGTACAGCGATCTAAGGGGAGACCTAAATTCCCAACTTATTGACACGACATTGAGGATTCCCAAACTGACTGACAGGGAAACCTTAAAACCTGACTCTGATACATACTAGCACAACCACATTAGTAAAAACTAATGTGGTTGATATACGCCTCGACAGGGCGCATATAAAATAGGATTTACAACCACATTTACCAATGTGGTTGATATACGCCTGATAGGCCTATATCCACTACCCATCACATTAATTTATATAATAATAAATAAAATATTATATATAATACTTTATTATATTAATTTGAAAATATATATTTTATATTAAATTGAATAATAATATATAGATACTATAAATTATGATTAACTATATACATACTATAAATTAAATTTGAAATATATATAATATATATTAATAAAAAAATAGTAATAATATATAATAATTTAATATATCATACATGAAATATATATAATATATATTAATAAAAAAAATAGTAATAATATATAATAATTTAATATATCATACATGGCTATACTATTAATAAATAAAGAACTAATAATATATTAATAATATATATTATATCATAGTTGGTTATATTATTAATAATATTATAATATTACAAATATTCATTATTAATAAATATTAGAATATTTATTTAGAATGATTATTAGTAACATTATAATCTAATATTTCTTTAATGATAATTATTAGTAATATTATAATAATATTTATATTACAAAAATAAATATTATAATATTATAATATTATGAATATATATCATAATAATGAATATTAATAATATTATAATATTACTAATAATCATTATTAATAAAGATTTCAAAATATATTTATAATATATAATAGTAATAATATTATAATATTACTAATAATCATTATTAATAAATATTTCAATATATATTTATAATTATTATTAGTAGTATTATAATATTATTAATATTACTATATAAATATTAAAAATATTATAATACTATCAATATATATTATTAATAATATTAAAAATATTAGAAATAAGCATTATTAATAAATATTTGAATATTTATTTATAATGAATATTAAAAATATTATAATATTATTAATTTATACAAAAATAATTAATAATATTATAATATTTTGATTCATTATTAATACTTATTATAATATTATAATAAGTATTAATAATATATATTAAAAATATTTATTAATATATTATTAATATTAACTATATACATACTATAAATTATTTATAAATATATATAATATATAATAATAATATTTAATAATATAAAAATAATAAAAATAATATTTAATATTTTTAATATTTATTTATAATTTAATATCATAGATGGTTATATTATGAATAAACCGTAAAAACTAATAATATATTAATAATATTTATTAAATATTAATATTATTATTATAAATATTAATAATAACTTCTATTATTAAACCTAAGAGAGTAATAAACCATATGAAACAAAATTTAAAAAACAAAAAACCCAAGAGATTAATAAACCCTAACAATCAATATTTTAGGAGTGAAGATATTAATAAACCCAATCTGACAATTAATAATACAAACCTAATGTCATCATAAACCAAAGGTTTAAATATTATAAAACCATGCTGTGAATTATGAACCCAAGCGAAACCATTACCCAAAAAATTACAAACCAAATGAATTGGTGAACCCAAGGAATTGATTTAAACATTCGTGACAATTGTTGTCACAATGCTGACGTTGGACCAATCAACAGGACCAAGGTTCGCCATGGTGACTTTCCCTATCGGTGACAATTGGTTTAATGTGACATTTGATCAAGGATGACATTGATCGAGTATTCATATTATAAGCTAAAAGAAGTAATAAACCTAAGGGTTTAATATTAGAAAAACCAAAGGGAATTCGTGAACGCAAGGGAATGGCACCATCACCCAACAAATTATAAACCAAAAGAAATTGGTGAACCTAAGCGGGAATTGATTTAAACATTCGTGAGAATTTCACAATGCGACGTTGGACCAACTATGAGCAGTATTGGTCATGGGTGACTTTCATATTGAAACAATATTTGTCGTAATTGTCACATTTGATCATGGATGACATTGATCAATTATTCATATTATAAACCAAAGAATCCACAAACATTGAGACAATTGTTGTCACAATGCTGACGTTGGGGCAAGTATGAATATGGTTGGCGAAGGGTGATTTTTCTATATCGATACAATGTTTGTCAATTTGACATTTCATCACGGATGACATTGATCACTACTCATATTATAAACCAAAAAACTAATAAACCCAAGGGTTTAATATTATAAACCAAGCAATTGGTGAACCCAAGGGACAACCATTACCTAACAAATTATAAACCAAAAAGGAATTGGTGAACCCAAGGGAATTGATTTAAACATTGAGACAATGGTTGTCACAATGCGACAACAGACTAACTATGACCATGGTTGGCTACGGGGGATTTTCATAATGAGACAATGTTTCTCATAACGTGTCATTTCATCATGGATGATATCAATCGATTATTCATAGTATAAACCAAAAAAGTTAATAAAACCGAAGGGTTTAATATTATAAACCAAACCAAGTGCTGAACCCAAGGAAAAATCATTACCCAAAAAATTATAAACTAAAGGACTGTGAACCTAATGGAATTGATTTAAACATCGAGACACCGTTGTCGCAACGCGACGTCGGGCCAAGCATGACCATGGTTGGGCTGGACATGATTTTCATACTGGAGCAAAATGTCCGTTAGAATGTGACATTTCATCATGGGTGACATCGATCGACTATTCATATTATAAACCAAAAAAACTAATAAACCCAAGGTTTAATATTATAAACCGAAAGAATTGGTGAACCCAAGGACAAACTATTACCCAACAAATTATAAACCAAAAGGAATCGTAACCCAAGGGAATTGATTTAAACATCGAGACAATGGTTGTCACAATGCGACGTTGGACCAACTATGACCATGGTTGGCCATGGGGGATTTTCATAACGAGACAATGTTTCTTATAACGTGTCATTTGATCAAGTGATGAAATTGATCGATTATTCATATTATAAACCAAAATACTAATAAACCCAAGGGCTTAATATTATAAAACCAAACTAAGTGGTGAACCCAAGGAAAAATCATTACCCAAAAATTATAAACCAAAGGAATCGGTGAACCCAAGGGAGAACCATTACCTAACAAATTATAAACCAAAAGGAATTGCAAACCTAAGGGAATTGATTTAAACATTGAGACAATGATGGTTGTCACAATGCGGTAATGACCAGACTAACTATGCACCATGGTTGGCCATGGGGGGATTTTCATAATAAGACAATGTTTCTCATAACGATGATCATTTCATCATGGATGACATTGATCGATTATTCATATTATAAACCAAAAAAACTAATAAACCCAAGGGTTTAATATTATAAACCAAACCAAGTGGTAGAACCCAAGGGAAAAATCTATTACCCAAAAAAAATTATAGACCAAAGGAATTGGTGAACCCAATGGAATTGATTTAAACATTGAGACAATTGTTATCGCAACAGCCGACGTTGATTAGCCAAGTATGACCATGGTTGGCCAAAGGGTGATTTTTCATATTGATAAAATGTCCGCGGAGATGTGACATTTCATCATGGATGACATTCGATCAATTATTCATATATTATAAACCAAAAAAACTAATAAACCCAAGGGTTTAATATTACTAAACCAAAGGAATTGCGTGAACCCAAGGGACAACCATTACCCAACAAAGTATAAACCAAAAGGAATGGCAGAACCCAAGGGAATTGATTTAAACATTGAGACTAATGGTTGTCACAATGCGTATGCCTCGAACCAACTACGACCATGGTTGGCCAAGGGTGATTTTCATAAGGAGACAATGTTTCTATATAACGTGTCATTTGATCATGGATGACATTGATCGAGTTATTCATTTTATCAACTAAAAAACTAATAAAGCTTCCAAGGGTTTAAATATTATAAACCAAACCAGAGTGGTGGACCCAAGGGAAAATCATTACCCAATAAATTATAAACCAAAGGAATTGTAGGTAGACCCAATGGAATTGATTAAACATCGAGACAATTGTTGTCGCAATGCGACTTTGGACCAACTATCACCATGGTTGGCCATGGGGTGATTTTCATATTGATACAATGTTTGTCAAAAAATGCGACTGATTTGATCATGGATGACATAACGATCGATTATTCATATTATAAACCAAACTAATAAACCCAAGGGTTTAATATTATAAACCAAAGGAATTGGTGAACCCAAGGGACAACCATTACCCAACAAATTATAAACCAAAAGGAGTTAGAACCCAAGGGAATTGATTTAAACATTGTAGACATTGGTTGCCCCAGATGCGACGTTGGACCAACTATGACCATGGTTGGCCATAGGGCATTTCCATATTGAGACAATGTTTCTCATAATGTGACACGATTGATCATGGATGACATCGATCGATTCATTCATATTATAAACCAAAAAAACTAATAAACCCAAGGGTTTAATATTATAAACCAAAGCAAGTGGTGAACCAAGGGAAAAATAATACCAGAAAAAAATTATAAACCAAAGTTATTGGTGAAGCCAAGGGAATTGATTTAAACATTGAGACAATTGTTTAAATATAATATATATATATATATATATATATATATATATATATATATATATATATATGCACCCCGTTTCTATTGTTTTTAAAAAATGAATCTTAAAAAATGCGATACTATAAACCTCATTATTAGGAATACATCACTGCGTAGGATGAAAAGAGTGATAAAAAATAAATTTGTGATATGAGCTACATACTACAAAGTAATCAAAAAGAAAGCACAAAATTGTAAATCGAATGTTTATAATGAAATATTAATAATGTTAGTAATTCAATATTTGTATTTAAATTAATGTCAATGTATATATTAATCGTAGTCTAATATTATTAACAAATATAAATATCTTCGTCATTGAACCAAACCACAACACATTTAGCAAACGACATTGATAAATATTTTTAGTTCTGATGAGGCAGTCGACATTGATCGACTCACTCATATTATAAACTCACTAATAAACCCAAGTGGTTTAATATTATAAACACAAAAGGAATTGAGTGAACCCAAGAGAGAACCATTACCTAACAAATGGAATACAACTCCAAATAGTCGGGTCCATCATAAAACAAGGAAATCACCTAACATAAAAGAAAACGGACGTGATATCAACAAAACAACTTTCAATTAATAGTGAATAGAATAAGCTAACATAGAAAAGCAATTTTCCGTCTACAAATATAGTAACATGCACATATACACAATTTTAGAAAACGATAGTGATCGACAAGAACAACAAGATCCTCCTCCAGAGATGGGAGGTGTAATATTACTAATAGTATACAATTACAAAAGCTTTTTTTTTACTTATGAAATGTATTTTATGTTTTGGTTATTAAATGTATTTTATGTTTTTTTTAATAGTTGCATAAAAAGTATTCGGATATTAAAGGCTCCTGATACATTTGTTATAATAAAACAAGGGCACCACATTGCTAATTTTTAAATTGGAAAAATACTCATGCATTCATTACTATATAATATATATATATATATATATATATCAAAAATCTCCTTAAAAAGGCTTACAAAATGTCAAAAATAAGATGTATTGACGATGAATTGCATCATGTGTGTAGCATAGTGGTTAGATGGTTTCCCATTAGGGGGAAATACTAGTCGTATAGACAAAGCGTTGCTCGACAACGACGACGCCCACTTCGACGTCCAGAGTAGGTACACGGTCAAGATATATGCCGTGAGTTTTCTCTATGTGCATCCCGTTCAGGGGTGACATAGTGGATGAGGAGATTCTATCTCAATTTCTTATCCGTTGCGTAGTTGTATCGTGGGGCGCTAAACTCGGTAAAGATGCGCAGTAGGTGGACGCAGAATCGCTCCCGTACATTAAGAAGTGCGACTTTCTTGTTCACCGATTTCTTTGCAAAATTTGGTTTGTGAGGCTGTGAGATATATCTATGATCCATTATGTTCCCGCAGGGAAATTGAAAGCATGTTGAAATCCTATTCACTAATTTGTCTTCAAAGGGCATCTAAGGTATAAATTTTATGCTTCACTCTCTATCCGTGAAAGTGAAAGCTGTAGCTGTTCGATTGGTGCCCGTACACCATCGAAATGTGAACACAAACTCATCATTTCAATTTTCTATTAATAAATTATTGGTTAAAGAAAGAAGTTTTCGTATTGCCATCTACAAATATAGTAACATGCACATATACACAATGTATAAAACTTGATACTGACCCACAAGAACAACAAGTTTTTCTCGATTGTTTAAATTACTTTAATTATTTTTTTCAATAATCTAAGTTGGTAATTAATAATTAAAAGCTATTTTACAAAAAGCTAAAGAAATAATTATTTTTATCTAAATATATTTGCAATCAATTTTTTTTTAAGTAATAATTACATTTGTTTTTAATAATAATTTATCATTCATATCTTAGATTTTTTAAATTATCAAATTTTTTATAATAGTTTTAATTAATAGTTAATAATAAAATTTATTTTAAAAGATGGTAAAGAAATATTTTTTTTCTCTTAATTTAATTTCAATTAATTTTTTAAATCAATAATTAGATTTATTTTAAAACATGACAAGGATTGAATGATGTCAAATTCAATTTTAATAAAAAATTTTATGGGTCCAATTTAAATACAAAAATATAATATTACTAATATAAATATTATTTTTAACTCGTAGTTTTGTTTTCGATATAGTTTATAGAACAATATAGAAAAAAATTAATAATTATTAAGTGCAAAAAAATAAGGAATTTTAAAAGGAAATTCAATAATCTAAATACAAATAAAACGTGAAAAAGAAGATATATATTAAAAATTTAATTTTCCAAATTTATCTAAGCTAAAAAGTTAGGCACGATCAATATTCTATTGAAGCGTTTCTATGTTGAGTATATAATTCGTTACATTTTGAATTTTTAAATTATATTTATGTTTTCATATACTTTGGAAAAGTTGGCTTTTTAGAAAATATTGGCATTAAAAATTTTATTACAACTAAATGAAAATGTGTAACTTCGAGAGCACTTACTTCGTGATACAACAAAGAGCAAGAAATTTGCGGTGAATATATTGCTTTAAAATCACTCACACAAAAACTATGAATGCATGATTTCTTTGATGTATAATTTGTTAACAAATATTAATACGAAATTAGAAATAATTTCTAAATCTTTTGACACTATTCCAAAACTATCATGTTAAAGTATCATATTAATTTTTTTTTAAATATAACAAAGAATCATAAATAAACAAAATTTTAATACAGGTAATTGAGAGTAAGTTATATATATATATATATATATATATATATATATATATATATATATATATATATATCACTTCAATTATATCCAGATCCCTGCGACTTGCCTCCCGAGACTTAATAATGTAATTTCAAGAGAAATTTAAAATATAAAATTCTATTCGGACACATTCATTTTTATTCCCATAGCGTTCATTTAATTTACATACCAACCTCGCTTCACTTTCGACTTCCACTGAAAAATGAGCAACTCTCGCTCACTAACATTTTACCTTATATGAATTGTTCATAGACTCTAAATAACGATGAACACAATTGAAAAATATGAAATGGTTATACGCGATATACAACCATTCCCTACATGCAGTAAATCATGAGATATTTAGGAAGGTGTACATGATAGTTGATAGTCGCATGACCGACCATTCCCACATACATATTGATGAGATCATGTAGAAAGTGCAAATAATGCTTGCAAAGAAGCAAGGAATATCTTGTTTTGAAAATCGCCAATCTGTCACGTGAATAGAATCTCGAGAGAGAACAAAGCAAGAAATTTAATGCAACAAATAAAGAAACTGAACCGATCCTCCAATAATGAAAATAAAATCTCCATGACTAGTTGTAGTAGGAAATATCCTTAATCCATCCTCTCTTATTTTCTCAGTTTATGTTTTATAGGGTCTTTCAATCAAAAAATAGTTTTAAAAAAACACAATTTTTCCAAAAAAATATTGAAAATTCCCAAGAACATATAAATTAAAAATACGAAAACTATAACTTATTTGTGAAACAAAGAAAGTTCGTAAAAAAATACTCTATTATGAATATTAATCTAGAAAGTAATTACAATATGTTAATATAAGAGAAAATTGTATAATGTAATTACAATTTTTTTTAACAAATATGAATTAGTTATTTGGGTAAGAAAGTAACTTTATAAAAATATTTAAACTTTACCTAGTAACGTACAGATCTAATAGGGAAAATATAACTACTATCTTTGAAACAAAGTAATTTACACAAAAAACACATATACTTTACAATAAATTTGTATGTACAAAGTAAATAAACTACACGAGATATAATAAGAAAAAAATATAATAATAATAAATATATAAAGAAATTTAACAAATCTATCGCATACGTCCCTTTTTCCCGCTTCATGATGAGCAGCTTTTAAAAAGAAATTTACATATTTATTGTATAATATGGTTCACGTCATTATGTAGATTATTGTTTTTTTTCTCCCAAATTTAATCTTTAAGGGTAACTACTAATTTAAATTATCCATTTATTTTTGAAATTAAATAAAGATAAATCATTGGATACGTGTACCCTTTCCGTAGCTTCATGATGAGCAGCTTTTTTAAAGAAAAATTACATATTATATGTTATCGAAATATGGATCTGCGAGATTATGTAGATTATTGTTTTTTTCTCCGAAATTTCTAGAATTTTAAAGGTAACTATAGTTTTATTATCCATTTATTTTTAGATCTAAGTAAACTTATAAAATTAGACAAAAATTCAGTAGAATACTTTGGAGAATAGAATAGAGATGACATTGTGAACACAATTTCTAAGATGTTTTTATGAAGGGTCAAGATTAGGGACAAACATTATGGTAATGAAAGCAATATTAAATAAAATATATATCACTTGGCTAGACATTTCAAATACGATATTATATTTTCTTGAATATTGATACATATTTTTGATATTTTCGTTGAAGTTAACAACTATGACAATCATTGTGTACACACATTGTTAAATTGTTATTTAATTTTGACTCGCCTTTTCTCGACCAAATCCTTAACATTCAGAAACGTGCATCAGTATTAAACAACGTAGTAATACACGCAGCATATAATAAGAAAAAAATAACTAGTTCGAGCTGCATTTTTTAAGTCGAATCCTAACATTCGTATGATCCGATCACATTATCGCAATTACATTGATCGAAGTGGTCGCTATGATACGTCGAAGAAAACATCGACCATGACTAAATTTAATAACTAAAATCTTCATCATTTTAAATAAATATAAACAATAAAGTAATATGGATCGCGAGATTATGTAGATTATTGTTTTTTCTCCGAAAATTTAAAATTTTTAAAGGTAACTATAGTTTTATTATCCATTTATTTTAAAATTAAGTAAACATAAAATTAGACAAAATTCGAGAATACTTTGGAGAATAGAATAGGATGACATTGTGAACACAATTTCTAAGATGTTTTTATGAAGGGTCAAGATTAGGACAAACATTATGTACGAGACAATATTAAATAAAATATATATCACTTGGCTTGAGACATTTCAAATACGATATTATATTTTCTTGAATATTGATACATTTTTTGATATTTTGTTGAAGTTAACAACTATGACAATCATTGTGTACACACATTGTTAAATTGTTATTTAATTTTGACTACCTTTTCGGCCCAAATCCTTATATTCGGTAGCGAGCCTTGTATTAAATCAACGTAGTATCATACACGAAAGATATAATAGAAAAAAATAATTAAATTTAATGAAAATATTATTTAAATTATATCGGGGAGGGTGGAGATCCGACTATAAAACAGAGCCAATCATTGGGACCCAATCGTGAAAATTGTCGCGTCGATCATGCATCGAACCTTTTGGGCGCCATTAACAACTCAAGTTGGATGAGCGCGCAGCAAACCCTAATGGTTCGATTTTGACTTCAACTTAGAATCGTAAGCACCAAAGAGTCCGAGACGATCGTCGCACGCTTTCTTGAACAAAAAAGGGGCTAGGGGCTATGGCTTAAAGATACATCAGGGTAAAGAATCCCTCTCGAGATGTGGCAGTTTGCGGACGCAAGAAGCATCATGCGCGAGTGAACAGAGCAGAGATGCTCAAGTCTAGAGGAACGAGCCGCGTAAAAGAAGCAAACGCTCGCGGTGTCGTGATTCACGTAAGCCAAAGAATGGCCGTAGAACCGGTGCTTCAAAGAATCCCGTATATCTCATTGTTCAAACTTTTCAAGTATGCCGATTTAACGTATAAGTGGTTGTTTTTTAAGTCGAATCCTAACATTCAGGGCGATCGTATCCATTATCGCAATTACATTGACCTGGAAGTGGTCGCTCATAATCGCGAAGAAAACATCGACCATGACTAACTTTAATAACTAAAATCTTCATCATTTAAATAAATCTAAACAATAAAGTTAGACCCAAAATAGTTAACGCTACCAGGCCTACGTTTCGCGCCTCACCCATCCCAATGGAGTACAAAATTCCAAGAATTCCTTGCATGCAAAGCAAAAGCAACCAACGAAATACAATACTCGGGATCGAAAGTGCGCGTCAGTTACCCGCAATTTCGAGTGAAGCGTTTAAGATCGGCGTTCGTAGCCAAAGCTGTCCAGACCGTGAAAAATAATAACTTCTACTCATTTCAAGCCTCGACAACGTACTTTTGCACGCAAAGCCTCTCGCCCTTCACAACTCTCATCGTCACTCCCACAGTAAAATTGCTCCCCTTGCGCATTCAGTTGCTCCCAACATCCAGAGTGGATTGCACACAACGCAGAGACAAAGGAAATCCGGCGATTAGGGAAATCACCTAAATATGCTTTCAACTTCGATCACGCGTTCTTCAACAACCCGCTCACCCGTTTGAATTTTGCATGAGAAACGTACGTCTGCCCCCGTCTGCTGCCCACCTTGAGGATGAGCCGCCACGATCGGAGGATGGCGGGCGCGAGCGCACGTTTCATTGAGACCTTCAACGGTGCAGACGGAGGATGCCGCGGCGCAGGTGGGGGGTGCACGTTCCAATGTGGTCACCACCATGATCGGGCCGGGGAAGTGCAAAACAACGTTCTGCCACGTTGCGAGAGAACTCTTCCTCTCACTCCACCGTTACCCCATGTGGCGAGTAAAACTCTTCCTCTCCTCACGCGTTTACCGATATGAAACCACGTGGCGCCCACAACGTTGACACCTCGCCTATAACCCTTCCACACACTTGGACAAGGTTAATTTCGCTCATTGGAAATGTTAATTTGGATAGGTGGCAACTAATAAATGGCACGATGAAAATTTTAAATCCGCATTTGTAAAAAAATTAATTTAGAGTATCTGACTTAAACTTACCCGATTTAGATATGCAATGAAGTTAGTGGGGTAGATTTCAACCATCGATTTAGTGCCGACGACCGAGAATATACCGGGCATCTTTCAATCCCGACCATCACGTATCAAAAAAATTAATTAGCGTAATCACAAAACATGCTCCTTCACGAAATGTAGGTTTACTGCCTATCGCGTAATTAGGGAATGAAACCACTTCAGTGAAGTAAAATATATTTGTAAGATCTGCTGCAGATGGTTTTTTAGAACCGTTTATAGGAACACCCTACAATATCCAACAAACGAAAGAGCTCTAGAATACAATCCTCCAATTCAACTTATTTATATATATACGCACACTGTCACGTGTCACTCTACTTCGGGCCGGAACTTTTCTACACGACGCTTCACCGGACCAGATTAGTAGACTTGGTCGAGGCTCAGCTTCCACCTTCTATTCCCAACAGACTTATCAATTTATGGAAACCTGCCCGACAAACCCAAAATATACAATAAATGAGATGTTATGAAGCTAGGGTAAGGGGAAATGCAAGTCAGAGGAGAGCGGATGCTTAGGGTTTGAGATGTGCACGCAGGGCGTAGTCTATGTTGTTTTGCGAAAAAGAAACCCATAACCCTTTTTTTTAATTTTTTCGGCATCTCCGCGGAAATCATGTCCCACACAGGATGTCCTCTCGGCCAGCTCCCTCGTCACTCCAAACTCCGTTTCCTACTTAGGCTATTAGTACTCGCTCATCGTAGGGGTATGTAGCCTATTAGTTTAGCACCTTTTAGCGCCCTAGGGTACTTAGGCTATTAGTGAATAGAAAAGGTTGGGTTTAAGTCGGTTTCGTAGATCTAAAAAGAAGGAAAAATAAAGGGCTGGATCTAGATCTGGGTCTTTTTGTAGGGTCTTGCCCTATAAAAATGGCTGATGCACAATTGTTATGTTTAAATTAATTGAAAGGAGAGTTACCTTACCGTACCTTACTATGTGTAAATTATGCAAATTAATTGAAAGGAGAGTTACCAGACCGTACACTGAATTCGATTTGGGATTCCCAATTAATGATTTAATTTCTTCAATTTCTTCAGCCAACTTAAAAAAAATCTCAATGACCTGTATCATTTACAAACAATTCTTAGCAACATTACCTACCTGTAAAGGAATATTTTACAATCAAGAAAAATGCAGCGCAATGAAATAGACTTACTTACACAGAATATAAATGGAATTTCCATGGCTCTCTTGCATTCCATACTGAGAAGAGGATTATTCAATGATTTCTACGACTCCGAAAATTGCAACTACCTCATATCTACCTGACATCACTGATTGACTCAGACTCACACAGAGACCAACCCATACTCAAACGATAGCCAAAACACAGACTCAAGCACAGACACTGACTCAAACCATAGCCAAGCTACAGCATCTCAAGCATAGACTAGGACCCAAACCACACAGCCAAGCACAAGGATGCCAATCTGGAAAAATAGATAGACAGAGGAAGAAAAGTGCTGTAAAATGAGTTTCAAAAAAACGTATATATAGATTTACGGAATTCGTTCAACGGCTATATATTCCAGCTGTTGCCCTCATCTGGACCGGTTCATTGGATTTATGTAATTCAGGCGTGGTTTGAACCTTTGATCAAGTTTTCTTGCCTCATGTGGGAACGGTTCATTGGATTTATGTATTTCAGGCGTCGTTTGAACCTTTGAACAACCCCGCCCCCACTACTTGGCGTCTACCCTTTCAAACCCGCGCCCACTACTTCGCATAATTACATGGTGGCAAACTTAGTAATTTAATTTGATTTACTTGGTAATTTAATTTGAAGGAACCAGCTAGCATGTAGTCGTTGTTGTTGCTATGTTCACTGCATATTGATTCTAAAATATCTAAAAGAATGATGAAAAATACTCTCCTAAGGAATGATGGAAGCGAGGATGGTGCCCGACATTACCGGTCATACTGGTAAAGAAATGGTTAAAACTTGGAAAGCCCTGCCAAAATGGACATCACGTTGAACGAATGATCGTAATGGTCACTGGAAGAGACCCGAACTTCCAAAAAGACAATACTCGTAATAATTAAATAAAAATGTAGTATTAAAATAATCGCTTACACATCTTCCAAACTTCCAAAACTAGTATTAAAATAATCGCATACACATCTTCCAAACTTCAAAAATGCAATTGTAATAACTAAATAAATAAAAATACAGTATTAAAATATTTGCTTAAATGTTCCAAATTTTTTAAAATGATGGTTTTTATTTTTATTTTTTTTAACTGTATATGTGGTTATGTCTAGTAAATGGTAAAGTATATATTTTTGATTAATTAAAAAAATATTTTAATTTGATATACATTATTTTTTTTAAAAATTTTAATAAGAAATTATTATAATAATTTTATTTTTGGTTAGGGATGTAATGTTTTAATGAAAATCTAAATTTAAAATAATATAAAATTAGTAAAATGTAATAATATAATGTAATTTATTTTATTTTAATATTTTAATATGATCATTTTAGCAATTTAAAGATAAATTATTGTAGGTATATCAGTATCACTTTTTCTTTTCTATGTATAGAACTTTGTTATTAAATGGTAGAGAAATAGATTTGGTGAAAAAAATATTTTATGCAAAATTTATGGAGAAACAAAATTCTGTAACTAACGAATTTGAGATGAAAATAAATTTTATTAAAGAGTATTTTTAAATTAAACATTAATTAAAATCAAAATTAATGCTTAAGTTATTTTTCAAAACATTTTCTATATAATTTTACACCATAGATGTTATATTAACACAAAAAAATATAGTATATAAATATATAAAAAATATAAAATGATTAGCAATAACAAGATCAAGGTGTGAGTGCAAGTATAGGGCCTATAATAGATGAAGCCTCAAACCATTTGTTTTTTTTGTAAGAGTTTTCTTTTCTTGGTTCATTCTCAATTATTATCAAGTTAGATTTTCTACCCTAAGAAAAATTCCCATGACTTCCAATCTACAACTTCCTATTTACTAATTCCCACTCACGGACGTTAGAAACTATGTTTGAAAAAATGACTTTTCGCATAGTACTATGAACTTGGCTTCTGATATTCTTAGTTTATTGTGGCATTTCAAATAATGATTCCATTAGTTCTCTAAAGTTATAGCTATTAGGTGTTTTGTCAACTACAAAATTCCATAGTATAGATGACTTTCGCGACTTGACACTTAGAGAACCTCAAGTCCTGGGACCTAATCCCAATATTTAGTTATAATTTGTTGTTTTAGATGTCTATAAGTGCTTCTATTCGATAAATTCCACTAAATATTTGAATTTTATGTTGGATATTTGGTGGTTTTTTCTTTGATTGTGTAGTTGTTGAGCCTACTATGCCAAGTTATTTTTCACCTACAAAGTCAGTGCAAAAGCATGCTTCACTCATTTTGTGACGTCCCCTAGCTTTCCCACTTCATATAAAACCTTGATGATTAGACTACGCATGATTTACGGTTGCATATTCGTCTATCATATGTAGAGTCCAAATCTAGGGACATCAAAATAGATGTATGACCCACTCCTAAACCATAAACATCCCACCATTTACAAACTTGTGATATCTCTATAATCATTGAACTGGTCATAATACATGATGAGAAACAACTCATCAATACTTGTTTATGGAGCAGTATCAAATAGAGAAAAATGTTTTGTTGCTCCATGCACCTTGACAACCCACTTTTGGCACTTTAGAGGAAGCAAAACCTACACATTGTTGACATACTATCAAATTCAAACACCTTTACATAATTTAATGTAGTGTCTTCTCTAGGGGCATAAAACTCCCGAAAGACCACTCATTATCTCAAGCTAGAACATATGCTAGAAAAAAAATAACAAATATTAAATAAAAAATGGGAAAGAAACAAAAGGAACAACTTAGTATAATGTCAACCATACTAGGTCATAAAAGGATCAAGTCTTATGAAACTAGTGTGTCATCAACCAACTTGCACACGCACCTACACGTAAAACCATCCACACCGAGCAATATTCATCTTCATCCCAAAAGCTTCCATGACAAATCCGATAGTATTCATCTTCTTCCACTTCCATAATAAATCCAAAAGTATTCATCTTCTTCCACTTCCATAGCAAATCGCAATTATTCGTATCTCTTGGGGTGCCTAATGCTAGATTCATCACAAAGTGGGTAAATAATTACACCTATGGTACTTACTTCATCAATGTTATTTATCTAGAACCATACATATATTAATATGCCACAAATTTCCATAATTACAAATCTACACAACCAAAACTAATGAATAAGAGGTGCAAGGGCAAGAATTTAATATTAGGCTTCTACACACTATAGTAAGCCTAATATGGTTCAAATTTTTTCATTTGGATTTCGGAGCTAAAACTTGCAAGAATAGAGAAGAGAAAGCTTCCATTGGTTTCCTAAGTTATCCTTTCTTCCATATTACAAATTTGTCTAAGGAAATCATAGTAGTTTTTTTTCTTAGTTTTTTTCTTTTGATCATGGCACTAGGTCATGGGAGATCCATATTTCCACAAAAGGAATTTATCCATAAAAAAACTCCTTCCACAAAGTCCCATAAATATTCCCCCTATATTTGAAATTCTCACACATTGTTCTCTCGACATATTTTGGAAGGAGGATTATCACCTCATAGTTGTCGTGCCTTGCACCTAGTAATTGGGTAGAGAGGTACTTTATAGTTCAATATAAAAAGATATGTTATCAATTTAATTAATGTTATATAACATTATGTGAAAAGTAATAAATAACATTATATTCCCAATTTCAGTTCATGCAAATAAAATGCTAAGTTTATAATTAGTATATCGATGCCATGACTGAGAGTTACATGATGATAGAAATCATTCCTTCCATAATAATAGTAATATCACTATCATTAAGTAATATGTGAATGTCTAGACATGTTTTTTGGTTTTTATTGACCTCTTTCATTGAAAAACTTCTTACTTAATTGTGGGCTTCGTTGGGAGGCCCTTTAGATCGCCTCCCGTTGCCTTTTATATGGTTCAAGATGGTAACAAACCTCCCGTTATTTCTCGACACAACCACTCTTGGTTTGAGGAGGATGAATTTAAAATCGTAGTTGAGGATTCTTGGGTCCATCTTATAGATCCTAATCCACTTTCTTTTTTAGTTTAAATAGTAGAAAATATTTCTAGGCTCAAGGATGTTGTAAACATTTGGTGTTTCCTTTATAGGGAGAAATAAAAATCTCATGTAAAGGTTGTGGAATAAGCTATAAATACTATGTGTGATTTTAACCCTAGTGATGCTTTCTTTGAAAGGAAACATAACATGTCTTTGTTATATGGAACATAAAAGACAATATCTATTAGAAAATGAGGAAAATAAATGGGGGTTGAACAGTATAACTACCTAGGTAAAGGAGTTGGATGATAACACCAAGCTTTTCTATCATTTATTTCCTTATAGGATGAACACAAAAAATAATTTGGGAAATTATAAGGGATGATGGTTCAATGACACGCTCTTTTAAATAGATTATAGTAGAAGAGGTTAGATATTTAAATTCTTTGTTTCAAGATCCTGCTTGATGTCCCTTTGAATTAATCATGTAGGTGATCTCAAAAATTTCCTCTGTTTTGACTAGGAAATGAAGCGGCCTCTAGAGGAGGACATATACGAAATTGATTTAAGGTGATAGGGGTGGATATCGGTGGCTACATAACTATTCCACCAAGACCCCCAATCAGTTTCATTAGTTTCCTTGTTTATAGCAGAATTTACTATTTTTAGGAGCTTTTCAAGTCTTGAACTTCTAGAGCAGTTTTGACCCCCTAAACAACATTTTTTTGAGGTCTAAAGCAGGCTTGTTAATCTATGCAGGGGCCAGTGGAAAATCCTATAGTAATAAGAGAGTTATTTACGATAACGCATCGTAAGCACACAGAGATAATATTACCAAGTTACGGCCCCGTGAAGTTGGATACCTAACTAACCCCAATGGGGCCCAGAAAATCTTGGCATTCCATCTCTTGGGGTTATGGTTTTGGTTGTTTCTAGTTTTACCTTGTTGTTCAATAATAAAAAGGCCCTTTATTCTCATTGTAACATAGCTCAGAGATAGGTAGTTGCCACATCTCTTCTCAAAGGTAAGTTGCCATCGCCCAACCTAGTCTATTTCCATTTTGTATGTAAGCATATTTAAGTTCTTTGATATTAATTAAATGACATTTTATTTCTAATGAAATTTTGTGTTTGTGTTTATATATGTATTCTATTGTGCTCATGGGTAAGTTCAAATCAGTGGTATCATAGCAGTATGCTCTTTCTCGGGTTTTTTTTGCATGTCCCCAATGAAGATATGGTATAAGGAGTTAGCACTCAATCTGGTTGAACATTTGCAAGATCACTGTCACAAACCTTGATGACCTCTGATGGAGGAATAAAATAAAGACGATGAAGCAGGATATACTTTCAAAATATTTTTTTAGGAGGCCCTCGAGAACAGGAGGAATGTGATGGTGGATAACTTTTCCCAGTTACTTGGACGGCTACCCACAGACGACATCTTCTTCTAGCAGCCAATATGGAGGTGCCACTCCTTTTAAGGTGCAATTCAAATTTGATATTCCCATATTTGAATGTCAGATATATGAAAATGTCGTAGATAAATGCTCAAATCTATTGGAAGGATATTTTTCAGTTCATGACTTTTCCAACCAGGAAAAGATTACTTTTTCACTCTTGAAAGTAGCCCCCCATGTCAAGGACTGGTGGGAAACCTAGTGTGAGCAAAAGGACAAGGGGGAAACCTCACTCTTCTCAACCCCACCCACTTGGAATTATTTCTCAGACGCCACCAATGAATAGTATTACCCTATCGATAGCTATGAAGACAAATACATAAAGTTGACCACACAGATGTAGGGAGTGGACCAAGATGTGTCGAAGCTCACAAATAGTTTTCATGCCCTTCACATGAATTAGGCCATCAAGTATTCTGAGAGGCATTTGGTACTAAAGTACCATGGTTGATTTCATATGCACATCAAGCTTGAAATGGATTTCCTCGACATATCTTCGCCTGGTGTTGCCCATCGCTATGTTGTAAAGATTGAGCAGAAGTTTAAACAGAAGAAGCAAAACTTTAGATCTGTGAATCCAAATAAAGGTAAAGGAACCCCCAAAGCACACAACAAAGGACAAAGCCAAGGAAAAATAAATAAATTTAAACAAAAACTATGAGACCCTCTTCAAACAGGCTAAGTCCTCCTCAGGGGATTAGTTATCCTGTCACCCTTTTTGATTCCATGGTAGTATCCTTCTATCCCATACTACTATCAAACTGATGCTCCAAACTTGATATGAAATATGATACAAAAGGAGTCTGCATGTCCTTGAAAACATCAATTCTGTGATGCTCCTCATTCTCTTCGGCTCGTGCCATGATCGTTTGGAGATCTTCAATGTGCAGACACATTAAATACGAGAGTTGTCCAATGGATCTTCCAAACCACCCTTGCAACAAACTCACTGGATAATGAGACATTGTGCATCGCACCATTAATTCACCAACAAAATATAGAATCCTTCTTCCTCCCTGAAACGACAGATTCTTTATTTTGAATTGAAATTGGGTGAGGGTGATAGCAATCATTCCTTCCATAGTAATAGTAATATGGATTTGATTAAGTAATATGTGAATGTCTAGACATGATTTTTGTTTTTATTGACCTCTTTAATTAAAAACTTCTTACTTAGTTGTGGGCTTCATTGGGATGCCTTTTAGATTGCCTCCCTGTTTCCTTTTGTATGGTTCAAGATGGTAACAAAATTTATGTGCTTTCTCGATACAACCACTTTTGGTTTTAGGAGGATGAATTTAAAAGTGTAGTTCAAGATTCTTGGGTCCATATTATAGATCCAAATCCACTTTCTTTTTAAGCTTAAATAGCAGAAAATATTTCTAGGCTCGAGGATGTTGTAAAAACTTGATGTTTCCTTTATAGGGAGAAATAAAAATCTGATTTAAAGGTTTTGGAATAAGCTATAAATACTATATGTGATGCTAACCCTAGTGATGCTTTATTTCAAATGAAATGGTGGATTCTTTATTTTTTCCATGAGCTTAGTTGATTTCATGTATATATTCCTTTTGAGGTGATGGTCTTGGGATACGTGAGGACATCATGCATTGATTTCTTGCATTTCACTTCCCATCTATCCTGATTTCCATTTATTTTTACCTGCATCATCCCTCCATCAACAAATATGAGGAGGGCACTAAATTCTCCACTGTTTGGCATTCTCTTACAGGATGGGCAGGTGGCCTCTGACTATCCCACCAAGCTCACGCATTCCTTCGCCCAAATTCACACTGCATTTTTCCATCTCATTGATGGTATTTTTGAGGATCCTAAGGATATGATAAATCTCAAATTGTTCATTTTTTTAAAAACTAGTATCGTATTCTTCCAACAATAGAATACTTTGCAGCATTTTTATGAGCATTGGAGGATGAAAACATTCCTATAACTAATAGGGAGTCACCCACCACTTTAATTTTATGTAATCCGATGGATATTGCTAAGTATAATTGTTTCCACGAAGCTAGAACTTCTACTTTATTTTTAGTTTCGACTCTTAGTCCTCTTGCATACCTTATCTCAGCTTGTTAATCAGGGGAAAAAAAATACCCCTCCTGCCTGTAGTGTCCGAAACTAGTTGTAGACCACCTCTGGAAACTTTCCCCAGAATATCTCGTAGGTATCACTCGCGGATTCAGAGAATAGAACCCAATTTTTAACAACTTTCTCCCTTTGTTGTCTCAACTCCACTTGTTGTGCTATGAGATGATCTAGGTGGTTATCCCACCAGCTTCGTATTTCTCTCTCGAAGAACCATCATACCATGATCTAATTCCAAAATCGAATTTCAGGTCCCGACAACGGAACCATTTGTTGGAGAGGAAGAAGGTCTCTTGAGCAAGACCTAGGTTCAGGATGGAGGCCAACAAGGTTTTTTGTAGTATTCTAACACAAGACTGGAATTTTCACTCTACTCCAAAGAGCAGAGAATCTCCCCCGAGGCGTGTCATGACGTTAATAAGATTAGGATCAGATCAGGTATCGATCAAGCATAACATATAGAATAAAACAAATAGAATTGTGTGCTCTGAATGAGTGTAAATACTCTGTAAATGATAATACTCATGAACGTATTTTGAAGAAAGTGGGGCCAGTAGCATACAAACTCACCATTCCTCCCATAATGAAGGAACATGATGTGTTTTATATATCTTTACATAAAATATATATACATGATGTTAACCATATTATTGATTGGAATTTGATACATGTGGAATATAAGAGAAAATCCCATCTGAAACCACAATGGATACTCAGTAAAGAAAATTAACACGCTCCATGTTAGTCATGGTGTAATGGAAGCAGTTTGGGCCAACTTAAGAAACATGGAAACTAGAGGATTTCATGTAGAAGTCATACCCATTTTGGTTTTATGTATAATCTTAGATCTACAGATAGTAGAACACCGAGGATGATTTTTCTTTGAGGATGGGAATGTAACATCCTTTTTTCTAATTCTAATTTTTTTGTAATGTAATTAAAAGATAACAATGTTGGAGAGCCATCGTGGGTGGCATGCTCAAATATTTGATGTAAATATTTTTCTAATATAATTATATATTTCATAAAGTTGAAGATGAGAGAAAGAATAGATTGATTAGAAATCTTATATAGGGGATTGGGACATTTCCTATATTCCTTGACATTAATGTTCATGACCCCTGAGGTTCTAGTTGAACAGCCAAATAATAAGCAATTGTGAGAGGAATTGGGAGAGGAGGTATTGAACTTACCAAACATAGGCTATGCACCTTAAAATGAATTCCTTTTTAACTCTTTAGCTCAAGAAATGGACTCTAAACCTCTCATGGATGAAGTAGTGATCATGAGTATAAGGAAGTTAGTTTTGTGATTCTAGGTTGTTCAGTTTTAAGTATTATAGTGACTATAGACATTAGACAAAATCCAAAATAATTGTAAGAAATATTAAACTTGTAAACTTGAGATTGGAAGTTGGACACAAATTCAAATATTGAAATGTGTTAGATGAGGATATCAAAGAGATATTTCTCTTCTTGAATCAAGTAAAATGAAAAGAACTAAACTATTTGGTTGTGTCTATGCACATGAAGCACTAGAATAAGGATAATATTAGGGACTATATAAAATGGGAAGGGATTTCCTTCTATGTTGTGAAGGCCCTAAGTTGCTATATATATATTTTTTACTAACCCAAACTTATTTATTGTGTGGTGGCTTCCCTATTTCCTAGCCAATGAAGAAATTTTTTCCTTTATACCCTATACATTGAATTAAACTATTTTTTTTATTCACTAAGTGAAGCATCCATTAGACATTGGAGATGGTTGAGGTGTGGCTAGTTTTAATAAATTTGTAGTGCAGTTTTTCGTCCCTTATTCTTTTTCCAAAAATTTTAAGAGGAAAAGCTAAGTGTATGTATTGAAAATTTTCCTCAATACTCCATATTTAAATATTATTTTCGATCCATCATGTATGTGTGCAATGGTAGGTTGAGATTTGTATGGTTTTAATGAATATGCACGATGTGTGATCAATGCATTGAACAACTAGCGTAATTGGCCTCAATGTTGAAATGCATTCCTTTATGAATATGAATGTTGTGTGAAATGGGATCCTTTCCTCTATGTTGAATGAGATAATTATGTATTTTACGTTCATAAATTCATAGGTTATACTTGGATGTGTGTGATTGTGTTATGTTTACATGCATGTTTGTAATCATTTATGACTTTTGTGATGTATGCTTTGCTTCCAAAGGGGAAGAATTGATAGGTTGGTGGTCCTATTTATTATTAATATTTTGGTTAAATAAATTTTCCTTGTGATTTAGAATAAAAAAGGTTAGGATGCCCTAGATAGGCTAAAGGAGCTTTATGTGTGATCTCAGCATTGGAAGGTTTTGTTAATGATGTCACATAGATGCAAGAGTAGAATTCGTGATGAGGAAGAAGAGATTTGAGAGGAAACAACATTTTATATTTAGTTTGGAATTGTTCACCAAATAAATATTATTCTAAAGGATATCCTAGGAAATAACTTAAGAGGCTAACAAATCTCACGTTTAACCCTTGGTTTTGGAAAGAAAGGAAGTTTTGTTGTTTGACCCCTGTAACTCAAGCTATTAAGAGAATTTTGAGACTGCACCCCTTAGAATGAAACTATTTGGAAAATTCAAGATGATATTCCACATTGATATGGTGTAGTATTTGAAACATGTGGCTTGGATAGCCCCATCCTTAGCCCTAGTTCGATGGATTGATGAGAGTGAGGAGCAAGAGATTGTCATAAGGAGATAGTCAGAATATCAACAATCAAGCCATCGAGGAAACACAAGTAAATCATTATGAAAAATCATTTTTTAACATGGCCCCAAGAAACAATTGTCAGTGGGATTCATTTGATTTATTAACAAGGAGCATGAAGTGATGGAACTAAAAAATTGGAACCTCGAAACATTAGATTAACCAAAGTATAAATTCCTATGAGAACTAAGAGGTGATGTCATGATTTGATGACATGATTATGCCATGTGTATGACATGTGTCAACTAGATATGGTATTTTTGATATGCCAACCTTGCAATTACAGGTGACACGTTCAACACATCAATTCCGACATGGAAGAATAAATATACTCTTATGTGATATTTTAGGTGGTGATTGATTATCCATGATTGATGTGGCATGCCAAGCTATCATATAGACATATCAACATAAAAAAAAATCAAGAGTAAAACATCTTGGAAATCATCGTTACCTTGATAACATGATATACATGTAAAGCATTTCATGTGTAAAAAAAATCATCTTTTCCATGTGAAGAGCTATGATTGGGCGAAAAATTTGTGAGGTGGTGAGTTGATATGATGCCATGCCTATGTATTTAACATTTTTTTTTGAGTATTTGCAGTTATAAAGGTTTTGTTGAATCTTCGATAAGCCATTTTGCAATATTGTTATATCAAAATTCAATGGATTTAACATTGTATTAGTGTATCGACATATCAAAATGCTGAGGGTTTGGAGAATGCATAACTTGTGAAATAACCAAGATGGAAAGACTCCATTATAGCAAGAATCCAACAAAGTTGCAGCGATGTGGGGGAGATAGATGGCTAGTAATTTCCATGTGGTTCTAAAAATTATGAAATGGGCCTTTAAAAAGGTGAAAGTTTAGAGACATTATGCTAGGATCATAATTTTAAATGAAATCTGTATCATGGGAAAGCTCTCGCTGAGCCAACGATGATAGTGGTATGAGAAAGGTGATTTAACGTTATGATAGAAATAAGACTTTAACCCCACCTTTGTAATAAAACTTGAAGGAGATGTGTAATTACACTCCATAAACGTAATATGACATTAGTTGGTGAGGTGTGTTACAAGAATATTCTACATCACTATAGATGTCATTGAAACTTTTCAGGTGTTCCACCTTCGTATTATTTTCCGTCCAATGTTTGTATGTGGTATCTTATTTAAAACTTTTTAAAATGGATGGAGAATAGTTTTGTATTTCTCTTCATATAGGAGATGCAGTTTCAACCCTAATTTGTTGTGATTATTTCTCTTATCATATTAACCTTTTTCCTATTGAGATAACTATAGTATTGGGCAAAGATCTCACTTTTTTTTTTTTTTTTTCAAATCTAGGATAATCGGTAACTGGTGAGAGTTTTCCTGAACAAGGCCCATGATCAAATCCTACTGGCTGCCACTATAAACCTAGGCTAGGTGAAACAACTTGCAAGCCACACAATAGCAATTAACTTATGCCTCAACAAGAGTCGAGACGTCCACTATGGGGTCGCCTACTCTTCTAGCCAAGACACAACAGGCCATATACTCAATGAAATTTGAACCTCCATCTTGTGGGTTTCACCCATCGAAACTTATCATTAAACCACATGTCACTGTATCAAAGATCTCACTTTTTAACTCACATTTTCATAACTTTATATGGACAAATATGTTGTAGTGTAAATTTTCCCTTTTTGTTTTATGCCTAAAGGTTTAGCTTATCCAGTTACACATCAATAGTAGTGGTTAACTATTTATATTAATATTTTTAAAAGTAATATAAATATTCTAATTATATATATATATATATATAATCCATAAATTCCAAAGAAAAACTATTACCTGCAAGAAAACGTTTGAATTAAAATATATATATATCTATATATCATTTTATATAATTTGAAAGTTGAAGCTTTTTGCAAAGAGTAATTTTGTTTTGGCATTTAATATTTATGGTTCATGACTCATTTTCATATATGTTATAAAGATCAACTACACTTAGTCACTCAAGCATATACTATTTTAAATTTTAGTAAAATAATATTTTATTACTTATATTATAATAATATTATTGAGTCACAACTTTATAAAACCATTATTCATATATAATTAAAACATTTTATTTTATTTTCAAATGTTATAATGTTAAAGTTAGGTTAATAATACTTTCCTTTAAATCAAATAATATAAGATTATTATTATTATTTAAACTTGTCTTCAAATAGATTTTGAAATGATATTTTTAATATTAATTATATTTGAAATTTGTGTTAAAAAATATTATATTTTTAAATTTTATTATATGTTATTATCATTATGTTTTAATAATTAAATTTGTTTTATAAATATAGTAATATATTAGAAATTTTTATTTCATTGACTATAATCGAAAATAATGAGTGGTATATATTTATATTTTATTAAGTATATATTTTATAAAATTATTAAAATTATATTAATGTATTTATAATTTTAAAATATGTAATAAAATAGTTAAGCATAAAAATAATAATATAATTAATTTAGATTCAGATGGACCAAGCCAAGCCTTGAGACTAATCAAATCTCTTAAAATGGAATTTTTTTTAAGAGTGAAAAGAGATTTGATCTCTCTATGCTTTGTAGTTCTAGAGTTAAACTCATATAGGCTCGTTTAATTTCATCTTTCATTTTTTATTCTATTTTGACTAGTTAAAATGTTTTCATTACAATATATTAATCTTTTCATTTAATTTTTTATTTTATTTATTTATACATTATGTTACAACATCTCTGTTGTACTAAGTTGGTTGGAAATATCTTCTAGAGCGAAAAGAGATATGATCACTCTAAATTCTTTATAGTTACAGAATTAAAATAGACTTAGGATGATATTCTAGATGAATTGATTCTCAAAACCAAATTTTGAAAACTTATCTATACAATTGTTTAAGATTCTCTATTGAATACTAAGGATAAGCTTAATTCTTTCTCCCAGAGTGAAGGCCATAGAGTGCCTTAAGCCTTTTAAGTCTGTGTCAATTAGCTAGATATGCAATATTGTATATCGATGGCTTATTCCCGCTGGGGATTATTCCCATTGCTTATTTCCGTCCCATAGGAGTATCAATGGCTTATTACTACCATATTCCCAATGAGCGGATTAATGAGCGGATTATTTTATTTTTATAAGTTTTTTTTTAATTTTTTTATTTTTAATTTCAATTTTTTTTTTAGCTTTTTTAAACGGTGTACAGTATATTATATTTTTTAATTTATTTATTGTATTTAGATATTATGTTACAAAATTTTTATCAATCTAGATTTCATCTTAAAACTGGATATATCAAGCACCTAGAAGATCTTTTGAGATGAAAACTTCTTCTAAAGTTCAAATGAATCTAACATGATTTAATTTCACCATTAAAATAAGCTATATTACATATGAGTTGGTTCCAATACCATATTTTTATTTTATTTTTATAATTTAGTTTTATTTTGTTATTTTTTACTTTATTTTTTATTTTATTTTGGTTGTGTTAAATTGTTTACATTACATTATATTAGTCTTTTCATTAAATTTTTGTTTTATTTATTGACATTAAGTTACATCATCTCTACCCTATATATATAATTTCTGAATATATAATTCGGAGTTGAAAATAATATTTTTTAGTTTATTTTTTTATATTTTTTAATTACGTTTTATGTATTTTAAATTTAATAAATAAGATAAAAATATTATTATATTATTATTATTATTATTATTTATTATTTAATAATTAAATGTAGACAAATAAATATAATAACGTATATTTTCTTTATATAAAAACATGATAATAATTAGCAATCATATTGGTTTATTTTTATAATTAATATATTTCAAAAAATGTTGTAATATATATATATATATATATATATATATATATATATATATATATATATATATATATATTTATTTATTTATTTATTTATTTATTTATTTATATTGAAGTTAATGTTATGTTTTAAATAAATTAAAAAGAATTATATAGAAAGCTCCTCTTGGCTTTGAGATGTAGAATATCTACTAACAGGTCAACTACGTGAAGGTGAGAGCTTATATGACCCCAAAAATGGTCCATCATTGGCATGGGACTAACCACAGACTAACCACTGATGCTCACCCACACAATCCATTACCAATGAGGCACAATCACTATCATACATGCCCACAACAAACATAGGGTGAACAAAAACATACATAACCCACAAACATTACACACTCACTCACAATGTGACATGTTCACATTACGATTCTTGATTAACAGTGTACATATGAATTAAGATTAATTAATGCTGCTTATGGATAGATACATTTATTTTATAAGTTAATTGGTATGATATTAAAATTAGTAATCATTTATATTGTTTATTATATTTAAAACAAAGATTATTCGTTAACAAAATTTAGATTAATATTTTTTCGAGAAAAAATATAAATTATTAAAATTAATTAAATTTATTTGTTGTATAGATTTTAGTATTAAATAATTAATTAATGTGTTATTACAAATTGATGCTATTATAAATATTGTGTTACTTTTTCTTCTTTTTAAGGGATTTGAACCTTCAATCTAAAGATTTGCTTAAAAACTTTATAACATGAAAATGGTTAAAGTAAAAACAATAAATAATAATTAAATAAAATAATAATAATAATAAAATTTCATAAATATTTAAACCTATGTATTTACACCCTAGTATTTAAAATCATATATTTGTAAGTTAATATTCTAATATTTATATATAGAAATAATGATAATATATTATAATCATATAAGTAAATATTTAAAAAAATATATTCAGAAAAATTACACTATTATATCTACAAATAAATAATACATATAAAAATAAAACAAAGAAAGAATCAAACACATATAAAGAATAAATTCATACACATACAAATGCATCAAAGAATAGATTCATACACACATAAAAAATACTTTCATACACATACAAATGTAGCAAAGAATAGATTCATACACAAATAGAGAATACATTCATACACATCCAAAGAAAAATCCCCTTTTAACATGGCCTCCAGAAACAATTGTTAGTGGGAATCATTTGATCTATTAACAAGGAGCATAAAGTGATGGAACTAAAAAATTGGAACCTAAAACTAACCAAAGTATAAAGTACTATGAGAACTGAGGGGTGATGTCATGATTTTATGACACAGGTATGTCATGTGTATGACATTTGTCATCTAGATCTAGTATTTTTTTATCCCAACCTTGTGATTATGAGTGACACATCGAACACATCAAGATTCCCACATGGAAGAGGAAATTTACTCTTGTCCAATGTGTTAGATGGTGATGGTTATCCATGATTGATGTGGCATTCCAAGATATCATATATACATGTCAACATAAAAAAAATTCAAGAGGACAACACCTTGGAAATCATCGTTACCTTGATAACATGATATACAAGTCAAACATTCCATGTGTCAAAAATTTCATCTTTTCCATGTGGAAAGCTATGATTGGATGAAAAATTTGTGAGGTGGTGTGTGGAGATGACCTCATGCCTATATATTTAACATTTTTTTGTGAGTATTTATAGTTGTAAGGTTTTGTTGAATCTTAAATAAGCCATTTTAGAGTATTGTTATATCAAAATTTGATGGATTTAACATTGTATTGGCGTATCGACATATCGGAATGCTCAGGTTTTGGAGAATGCACAACTTGTGAAATCAAATATGGAAAGGTTCCAGTATAGCAAGAATCCAACAAAGTTGGACCGATGCGGGGTAGATAAATGGCTAGTAATTTCCAGGTGGTTGTAAAAATGATGAAATGGGCGTTTAAAAGGGTGAAAGTTTAGAGACATTATACTAGGATCTTAATTTTCAATGAGATTTGTATCATGGGAAAGCCCTTGTTCAGCCAAAAAATGATAGTGCTATCATCAATGTGATTTAAGGTTATGACATAAATATTACTGTGACCTCACCTTTGGAATAATCCTTGAAGGAGATGTGTAATTACACTTCACAAACCTAATATGGCATTAGCTGGTCATGTATGTTACAAGAATATTCCTATAGATGTCATTGAAACTTTTGAGGTGTTCCACCTTGGTATTCTTTTCCATCTAATGTTTTTATGTGGCATATTATTTAAAACATTTTAAACTGGGTGGAGAATAGTTTCACATTTCTCTTCATGTAGGAGATGCAATTTAAACCATGTTTTGTTGTGATTATTTCTCTTATCATATTAATCTTTTTCCTATTGTGATTAATATAAAGTTGGGCAAAGATCTCACTCTTTAACACATTTTCATAACTGTATATGGACAAATAAGTTGTAGTGTAAATTTCCCCTTCTTTATTTATGCTTAAAGGTTTGGCTTATCAAGTTATAGATCAACTCTCAAACTATATAAAATGTAATTGATATATATATATATATATTGCATTTTATATAGTTTCAAAGTTGAGGCTATTTTGTTTTCGCATTTTTGAATATTTATGGTTGATGTTTGGAGTGTGGCTCATGACTCATTTTTATATATGTTGTAAAGATAAATTTTATATATTTTAAATTTTAATAAAATAATATTCTACTACTTCTATTATTGTAATTTTATTGAGTCACAATTTTATAGTATTACTATTCTTACATAGCTAAAAAAAATTATTTTATTTTGAAATGTTTTAATGTTAAAGTTATGTTTTATGATATTGTGTTTTAAATAAAATAAAATAATATTATTATAATTTAAATTTGTTTTTAAAATAGATTTTGAAATGATTTTTTTAATATTTAATGATACACTTTTTAAAGATTGATTTAATTATATTTGAAATTTGAGTTAAAAATATTATATATTTTTTAATTTTATTATATGTTATTATCATCATGTTCTAATAATTTAATGGGTTATATAAGTATACTAATATATTATTAATTTTTATTTCATTGAATATAATCTAAACTAATGAGTGGCATATATTTATATTTTTATTAATTATATATTTTATAAATTTCTTAAAACTATATTAATATATTTATAATTGTAAAATATATAATAAATTAGTTAAGTAGGAAAATAATATAATCAATTTAGATTTCACTATAACATTAGATCGATAAGCCTTGAGACTAATCAAATCTCTTGAAATGGAAACGTTTCTTTAGAGTGAAAAAATATTTGATCTTTGGATTCTTTGTAGTTCCATAGTTAAACGGATCTAGTCTAGTTTAATTTCACCTTTTAAGTAGACTTTATTCCACATGAATTGGTTCTTAATACCATATTTTTATTATTATTTTATTATTATTTTGTTATTTTTACTTTCATTTTTTATTTTATTTTGACTTGTTAAAATGTTTTCATTACAATATATTAATCTTTTCATTTAATTTTTTATTTTATTTATTTATTTGTTTAAACATTATGTTACAACATCTCTACCCTTCTAGGTTGGTTAAAAGCCTTTTCTAGAGTGAAAAGAGGTATGATCTCTCTAGATGCTTTGTAGTTGTAGAGATGCTTTGTATTTCTAAAGTTAAAATGGATTTAGGATGCTTTAATTTCACTGTTGAAATACCCAATATTCCACATGAATTGGTTCTCAATATCATATTTTTATTATTATTTTATTTTTAGAAGTTTATTCTTATTTTGTTATTTTTACTTTCAAATTTTTTTGGAGCTTTGTTAAAATCTTTACATTATATTATATTTTTTAATTAATTTATTTAATTTAGGCATTATGTTACAAAATTTCAACCAACCTAGATTTCATCTTAAAACCGGATGGAAACCTCAAATCAAATCAAATCTTTTGAGATGGAAACCTCTTTTAGAGTGAAAAGAGATGTGTTGTATTTCTATAGTTAAATGGATCTAACATGATTTAATTTCACTCTTAAAATAAGTTATATTTCACATAAATCGATTTTGAATACCATATTTTTATTTTATTTTATTTTTATAGATTTATTTTTATGTTGTTATTTTTACTTTCATTTTTTATTTTATTTTTACAAAGTTGAAAATAATAATTTTTAATTTAATTTTTCAGTTACATTTTATATATTTTAAATTTTAATAAAATTCACGATAAGAATATTAAATTTTATTTTATTATTATTATTTAATAGTTAAATGCGAATAATTGATATAATAAAATATATATAATTTTTATATAAAACATGATAATAATTAAGAATCATATTGGTTTATTTTTATAACTAATATATTTGGAAAAATATGGTAAAATCAAAATATATATATTTTAATTGATTTTATTGTGTTATAATTTTATTAAGTTGATATATTTATATTTTTTTAAGATAATAATATTATTTAAATATTATTAAAAATCATTTTAATATATTGATGTTAATGTTATGTTTTAAATAAACTAAAAACCACGATACAGAAAGCTCCTCTTGGCTTTGAGATGTAAAATCTCTACTAACAGGGTCAACCACATGAAGGTGAGAGCTTATATGACCCCAAAAATGGTCCATCATTGGCATGGGACTAACCACTGATGCGCACTCACACAATCCATTGCCAATGAGGCACAATCACTAGCATGCATGAACACAACAAATATGACCCCAAAAACGGTCCATCATTGGCATGGGACTAACCACTGATGCGCACCCATACAATCCATTGCCAATGAGGCACAGTCACTAACATGCATGCACACAACAAACATAGGGTGCACACAAACATACACAACCCACAAACATTACATATTGACTCACAAGGTGACATGTTCACAGACTCCAATTACTAATTACCATTATTTTTTTTGCATGTGATTAAGATTGAGTATAAATATTAGCATGTTAATAATTACATTTATTTTGTAAGCTAATTGGTAGGATATTAAAATTAGCAAGTATTTATATTCTTTATTATATTTAAAACAATGATTATGGGTTAACAAAATTTAGATTAATATTTTTTTGAGAAAAATTATGAAGTATTAAAATTAATTAAAAAAATTAATTCAATTTATTTATGGTATAGATTTTAGAATTAAATAATCAATTAATGTGTTATTATAAATTGATGCTATTATAAATATTGTGTTACTTTTCCTTGTTTTAAGGGATTTGAATCTTGAGTCTAATGGTTTGCTTAAAAATTGTATAACATGACAATGGTTAATTGAGTTGTAACCTATATGTACTTTTTAATGTTATTGTAACATGTATATTATTTTTCATTTTAAATTTATACATTAATATTATGAATATATTAAGTTTTGTTAGAAAAAAATCAAAAATAAAAATTAAATAATAAAAACTTAATTAAAAAAATAAATTAATTAAAGTAAAAAAATAATAATAATAAAAATAATAAAAATAATAACAATAATAAAATTTCATAAATATTTAAACCTATGTATTTACAACTTAATATTTAAACTAATATATTTGTAAGTTAATATTCTAATATTTATATATAGAAATAATGATAATATATTATAATCATATAAATAAATATTTAAAAAAAAAATATTCACACAAATTACACTAGTATATCTACAAATAATAATACATATACAAATATAACCAAAAAAAGAATCAAACGTATAAATAATATATTCATACACTTACAAATAATACAATTAAACAAGACACATACAAAATACAAATGCATCAAAGAATAGATTCATACACATATAAAAAATACTTTCATACACATACAAAGAATACAATCAAACAAGACACATACAAATGTAGCAAATAATAGATTCATACACACATAGAGAATACATTCATGCACATCCAAAAAATATAGTTAAAGAACACACATACATATGTAGTAAAGAATAGATGAATACACACATAAAGAATACATCCATACACATACAAATAATGCAAATACACAAGACACATACAAATGTAGCAAAGAATAGATTCATACAAACCTAAAAAATACATTCATACACATACAAAGAATACATTCATACACATCCAAAGAATACAATTAAAGAAGACACACATATATGTGGCAAATAATAGATTCATACACATACAAAGAATGCAATTAAACAAGACACATACAAATGTAGCAAAGAATAGATTCATACAAACCTAAAGAATACATTCATACACATATAAAGAATACAAGTAAACAAGACACATACAAATGGAAAAAATAATAGAATTAAACAAGACACAGACAAATGCATCAAAAAATAGATTCATACACACATTAAAAAACACTTTCATACACATACAAAGAATAAAATTAATCAAGACACACATATAAATGTAGAAAATAACAGATTCATACAAACATAGAGAATACATTCATACACATCCAAAGAATAGATTCATACACACCTAAAGAATACACCCATACACATACAAAGAATGCAAGTAAACCAAACACATACAAATGTAGCAAATAATAAATTCATCCAAACCTAAAGTATGCATTCATATAAAACACATAATTCAAAACATACATTATAACCCAAACACATTCATTCATTGATATAGATATAGATATAATAAAACCAAAATTATATTTATTATATAATAATAAATAACATTCAAAAATTATATTTATTATATAAATAATAATAAACAATAGAATATATCAATTGTACTTTCTAATATCTTCTATGTAATTTAGATTTATAAAAAAATATGAATGTAAATACCAAATATAATCAAAATAAAAAATAAAATAAAAACAATAATAAAAATAATTTATAATAAAAAAGAAATAAAAACAAAGAAAAATTAAAATTAAAATTAAAATCGAGAAATAAAAATGATAATAAAAAAATAGAAGCTAAAATAAGTATATATAGGTTGTAATTATATATAATTTATGTGAATAAGATAGATTTTGTAATTTGTGGGTATGTGAGAAGGATGTTTAAAACATTGAAAAAGTGTTTAATAATTTATGTGAATAAGAAAGATTTTGTCATTTGTGTGTATATGGGAAGGATGTTTAAAACATTGAAAAAGTGTTTAATAATTTATGTGAATAAGAAAGATTTTGTCATTTGTGTGTATGTAGGAAGGATGTTTAAAACATTGAAAAAATGTTAAATAATTTATCTCAATAAGAAAGATTTTGTCATTTGTGTGTATGTAGGAAGGATATTTAAAACATTGAAAAAATGTTAAATAATTTATCTCAATAAGAGTGATTTTTCCATTTGTGTTTATGTGAGGAAGATGTTTAAAACATTAAAAAAAATGTTATGAATAAATGTTAAATATTATATAATTTATTACAATAAAAGAATATATTTGTGTTTGAGCATATTGAAGTTACTATAAAGTAAAGATCATGAAAACCATAAGCACAAGGAACACAGCTCAAAGGAGGGTTACAATTTAACCTTCCTAAGAGTTTTTGGAGGGGTTGAATTCCCCTCCACAAAAAATAAAGCCTACTCCTTTTATTAATGATAGTTTGTGTTCATGTACATTCTTTGATGGGCCCATCTAAACATAGAAAAATATAAATTATTCTAATTACAACTTTACAAAACATAAAAATGGATAATGTCTTCCACTAAGGAGAAGCAACTTGGTATTTAGGTTTTTTCTGCAACATACAACATTAAAATGATATTGTTAGTATACAAACCCTTCCTAACAGCTTGTAACATATTTAAATTCTCAATTTATAAAGATAATACATGCATATTATGATAAACACATAATAATACATTAAGGAAAAAGCATTAATACAATATTATTGTGCAAAGAAATACAAGTATGATATAATTTATAAATTTAAAATAATAACAATGAAATTTAAGGAAGAAGAAAGATAGCTTGCATAACACTTGTACAACCTGATTTGACTAAAAAGGTGTTTGAAAAAAAAACAAAATAATTTAGTTAGAGCAAATCTAGAAGGTAAGAGTGTCATGCTCAAGATGAACAAGCATCTACAAATTGAAAAGAAGCTAGAGATGCAAGTTAGTGTAGAGTGTGAAGTGAAAGTGATTAAGACAAGGTGCACTACAAGGAATATATGAATAAGAAGAAATCTCAAATTACTCTTAAATTCTAATAAAAATAAATCTAATTAAGAGTAACAATTACAATTAAGAAATTTACTCTCAAAATTATAATAAAAAGAAATCCAATAAAGAGTAAAAGTTACCATTAAGAAATTTACTCTCAAATTCTAATAAAAAGAAATCTAATCAAGACTAAAAGTTACAATTAAAATATAAAATCAAGAGTAAAAATTTTCAAATTCTAATGAAAAGGAATCTCATCATACAATTAAGAAATATAATCAAGAGTAAAAGTTACACTTATTTCTTAGTATCTTCGTAGTGTATCTCAACTTTCATCTAACTGTAAAACCCACCCAAACTAAACAAAAAAAAATACTCTTATAAACCAACATCTTTATAATGTTGTTAAAAGGCCCAAATCTAAACAGAAAAAGGTGTTCCGAGTCCATGAGTGCTTCCTATTTAATAATCGTTGTAGAGGAGAAGGGACCAACAGATTATAGTTTAAGTTTAGTTTGGTACAAAGTTTCAAGTAAACATGATTCAGAAATTTTTGGTGTGCAAATTTGATTATGACTTGTCTTTTGAGGAAAAGGGTTGCAAGGTTTTTTTTGTCAGATTAGAATTATTAATTTTTAAATAAATTAAAGAAAATGTTTATCTTACAATTTTAAATGTTCATGAAAATCTCAGTAGTTTTTGATTTAAAACTACTTGAAACTTTCAAATATTATAAACTTAAGCGGCTACCTTCCCAGAAAAAGTTTCTAGTTCTCCAGTGGCAACAAGCTCCGTCTTACCAAGTTGGAAATCGTACCATATTTAGAATACCTAAGCTATTCAAACATTAAACTTCACTGTCACTGTACCATATTTAGAATCTGATCGACTAGTAGTTAGACTGAAGCCTAACTGACACTGCCAAGACTCATATACACAAACTAATAGAATCTCTAACGTGATAGCTGGCTTCGATTTAAAAAAGAGGAGCCTCCCTGTTTTCGTTTTAGTTAATGCCATGTCGGATTGCTTCACTACACACTATTGTAATTGAAAAGAGCACCACGAGTGTGGAGAAAATCCCATCAAAATATAATTTGACCGTTCTTGCTTTGTTAACATATGAAAAGATTCATTGAACTGTTGCATTCAACAAAACGTTGGGTAGCCTAGCTAGCTCAGCCCAGCTTGTACACCCTTGAAAGCTATATATGTGTTATTGGCCCTGTAACAATTGTTGTATACGTAATTAAAGTCCCACATTGACTAGAAGTGGGGAGGATCAGTGGAAGTGGGTATATATGATGGACATCATCTCCATTGGTGCGAGGCCTTTTGGGGGTGCCTATAAGCAGCGTGTTGGAGGGCTTAGGCCCAAGTTCCCAAGTGGACAATATCATACCATTGTGGAGATATGTGGAGCGGAGAATCCTGGTTGGTAGAGAGTGGACGGATGGATAATCTTTTGAGGGGAGGCTCGATGGTCCTTTGTTCGAGGGGAGGATTGTTGGGTATACGACCAAAGTCCCACATTGACTAGAAGTGGGGAGGATCATGGGTATATAAGGATGGACAAATATCTCCATTGGTATGAGGCCTTTTGGGGTAAAACCCATAAGCAAAGCCATGAGGGCTTAGGCCCAAAGTGGACAATATCATACCATTGTGGAGATATGTGGTGTCCAGAATCCTTACAACAATCAGTACAAATGAATGGCTATCTCTTAATTAATAAGGAAAAAGGATTAATAATTGCAGGGCTATTCGTCTAGCTATGGACAGTCAGATTCAGAAATATTTTTTTTTATGGGGATACACAAATCTATACGGTGCAATTTGCAAATTCTAAAGCGGGCACACAAATCTGAAACACACCTTTCCGTCTAGCTATGTTTCTGAAGCTTTCTTCCCTCTTATTCTACATCGTTGATTACGCTCGAGCTGAAGAGTGTGACATTAACTATAAATACAAATCAATACACACGCATCCAGTTAGCGAATCAATTAACAATACAAATTCACATGTAACGCATGACCAAGATTACCATTCAAAAATAAATGTGTCACAGCGTTACCAAGCATTAATCATAAATATGATAAAGAAGCATAGATGTGTTCGCTTCATTATCAGTTTCGTTTTTATATTCGTATGAGGCTGGTGGAATTGTTTGAGAGGCAAATGAAGCACGCTAATGGATTAATAGCGATTAAGGATGAATGTGTGGTACTCACTCTTTAAACGCAACGAATTCATGCACCTATTTGATGGAAAGTTCTATACAATTCAATTCTATACAAATATAGAATTCCGGTGGCATGTATCCTCGCAAGAATCAGACTCTTGGTTATTGTCACACTCTTTAGCTCGGCGCCACCTCGAGCAGGCTCCATCATTCTTGCTTTAGCTGGTCATACAGTATGACCGGCATAAGACTCGACCCGCTAGGGGTTAAGAAGTTCAATTCTCATTTACCGCAATGGTCTTGCTGCCTCCAGTAGAGCACTCGGATCTAGCTATATACGGAAAAGGGGTTAGCATTCCACGAAACCCAACTAACTTTAACTATCCTTATCATACAGAAAAGGTTGTTAGGAAGTTAGGGTTCTGGATAATCGTGGGTTGGGTTTGTAAAGATACTTGGGTTTGTAAAAAAAGGGTGTAAATGCTTACCTTCTCCGGTGTACAGCGAACTAAGGGGAGACCTAAATTCCTAAACTGATTGACACGACATTGAGCATTCCCAAACTGATTGACAGGGAAAACTTCAAAACCTGACTCTGATACATATTAGAATGAAACCACTTCAGGAAGTAAAATATATTTGTAAGATGCCGCAGATGGTTTCGTAGAACCGTTTATTGGAACACCCACAATATCCAACAAACGAAAGAGCCTAGAATACAATCCTCCAATTCAAATTATTTATATATCCACCTTGTCCGTCTACTCTACTGCTGGAATTTTTCTACACAGTTCACCGGACCAGATTAGTAGATTGGTCAGGCCTGCTCCACCTTCTATTCCCAAAAAGACTTGGTCAATTTATGAACTGGCCTGAAAACCCAAAATATACAATCAATGAGATGTTATGAAGCCAGGTAAGGGGAAATGCAAATTCAGAGGAGGCAGATGCTTAGGGTTTGAGATGTGCACAGAGGGCGTAGTCTATGTTGTTTTGGAAGGCCCATAACCATTTTTTAAAAATTTTTCTGACATCTCCGCGGAAATCATGTCCCACCTCGATGTCCTCTCGGCCAGCTCCTGTCACTCCAAACTCCGTTTCCTACTTAGGCTATTAGTCTGGCTATGTAGGGTATGTAGCTATTAGTTTGGCACCTTTTCTGCGCCCTAGGGTACTTAGGCTCTTAGTGAATAGAAAGGGTTGGGTCTAATCGGTTCCCTAGATCTAAAAAAAGGAAAAAGAAAGGGCTGGATCTAGATCTGGGTCTTTTGTAGGGTCTTGCCCTATAAAAATGGCTGATGCACAATTGTTATGTTTAAATTAATTGAAAGGAGAGTTACTTTACCGTACCTTACTATGTGTAAATTAGCAAATTAAATGAAAGGAGAGTTACCAGACCGTACCTGGAATTCGATTTGAGATTCCCAATTAATGATTTAATTTCTTCAGTTTCTTCAGCCAACTTCAAAAACAATCTCAATGACCTGTGTCATTCAAACAATTCTTAGCAACATTAGCTGCCTGTAAAGGAATATTTTACAATCAAGAAAAATGCAGCGCCATGAAATAGACTTACTTACACACAATATAAATGGAATTTCCATGGCTCTCTTGCATTCCATACTGAAAGAGGATTATTCAATGATTTCTTCGAGTCCGAAAATTGCAAACCCTTCTCTATCTACCCAGACATGACTGACTGACTCAGACTCACACAGAGACCAACCCATACTCAAACGATAGCCAAACACAGACTCAAGCACAGACTAGGACCCAAACCACACAGCCAAGCACAAGATGCCAATCTGAAAATAGATAGACAGAGGAAGAAAATGCTGTAAAATGAGTTTCCAAAAACGTATATATAGATTTACCGAATTCGTTCAACGGCTGCCTCATTGGAGCGGTTCATTGGATTTATGTAATTCAGGCGTGGTTTGAACCTTTGATCAAATTTTCTTGCCTCATCTGGAACGGTTCATTGGATTTATGTATTTCAGGCGTGGTTTGAACCTTTGATTAAGTTTTTAAGTGGGTTCTGACAACCCCGCGCCCACTACTTGGCGTCTACCTTCAAACCCGCGCCCACTACTTCATAATTACATGGTGACAAACTTCGTAATTTAATTTGATTTACTTGGTAATTTAATTTGAAGGAACCAGATAGCATGTAGTCGTTAAACTTGGAAAGCCCGCCAAAATGGACATCACGTTGAACAATAGAATGATGCAATGGTCAGTGGAAGAGACCCGAACTTCCAAAACGCAATTGCAATAACTAAATAAAAATTTAGTAATAAAATAATCGCTTACACATCTTCCAAACTTCCAAAATGCATTTGTAATAACTAAATAAATAAAAATATAGTATTAAAATATTTGTTTAAACGTTCCAAAAATTTTAAAATGATGGTTTTTATTTTTAATTTTTCAACTGTATATGTGGTTATGTCTAGTAAATGGTAAAGTGTATATTTTTGATTAATTAAAAAAATATCTTAATTTAATATAAATATTTTTTTTAAAAATTTAATAAAAAAATTATTATAATAATTTTATTTTTGGTTAGGATGTAATGTTTTATTGAAAATCTAAATTAAAAATAATATAAAATTAGTAAAAGTAATAATATAATGTAATTTATTTTATTTTAATATTTTAATATGATCATTTTAGCAATTTAAAGATAAATTATTGTAAGTATATCATATTACTTTTCTTTTTATGTATAGAACTTTGTTATTAAATGGTAGAGAAATAGATTTGGTGAAAACATAATTTATGCAAAATTTATGGAGAAACAAAATTTGTAATTTAACAATTTGAGATGAAAATAAATTTTATTAAAGGATATTTTTAAATTAAACATTCATTAAAATCAAAATTAATGCTCAAGTTATTATTCAAAACATTTTCTATATTATTTTACACTATAGATGTTATATTAACACAAAAAATATAGTAAATAAATATATAAAAATATAAAATGATTAGCAATAACAAGATCAAGGGGGAGTGGGTTTGTTTTATTGTAAGAGCTTCTTTCTTGGTTTATTCTCAATTATTATCAAGTTAGATTTTCTACCCTAAGAAAGTTCCCATGACTTCCAATCTACCTTCCTATTTACCTAATTCCCACTCAGAAACGTTGAAACTATGTTTGAAAATGACTTTGCATAGTACTATGAACTTGGCTTCTAGTATTCTTAGTATATTTGGCATTTCAAATAATGATTCCATTAGTTCTCTAAAGTTATAGCTATTAGGGTGTTGGTCAACTAATAAAATTCCATAGTATAGATGACTTTAGTGACTTGACACTTAGAGAACCTCGAGTCTGGGACCTAATCCCGATATTTAGTTATAATTTGTTGTTTAGATGTCTATAATTGCTTCTATTTGATAAATTCCACTAAATATTTTAATTTTATGTTGGATATTTGGTGGTCTTCTTTTATTGTGTAGTTGTTGAGCCTACTATGCCAATTATTTTTCACCTACAAAGTTAGGCAAAAGCATGCTTCACTCATTTTGTGACGTCCTAGCTTTCCCACTTCATATAAAACCTTGATGATTAGATTATGTGATTTCTAGTGGCATATTGTCTATCATATGTAGAGTCCAAATCCAGGGACATCAAAATAGATGTATGACCCACTCTAAACCATAAACATCCCACCATTTACAAACTTGTGATATCTCTATAATCATTGAACTGGTCATAATACATGATGAGAAACAACTCATTAATACTTGTTTATGGAGCAGAATAAAAAGAGAAAAATGTTTTTTTGCTCCATGCACCTTGACAACCCGCTTTTGGCACTTTAGAGGAAGCCGAAACCTACACATTGTTGACATCCTATCAACTTCAAACACCTTTACATAATTTAATGTAGTGTCTTCTCCGGGCATAAAATCCCCAAAGACCACTCATTATGTCAAGCTAGAACATATGCAAGAAAAAAAACTAACAAATATTAAATAAAAATGGGAAAGAAACAAAAGGAACAACTTAGTATAATCAACCTTACTAGGTCATAAAAGGATCAAGTCTTATGAAACTAGTGTGTCATCAACCACTTGGAGCACCTACAGGTAAAACCATCCACACTGACAATATTCATCTTCATCCACTTCCATGACAAATCCAATAATATTCATCTTCTTCCACTTCCATAATAAATCCAAAAGTATTCATCTTCTTCCACTTCCATAGCAAATCGAAATTATTCATATCTCTTAAATCCTAGTGCTAAATTCATCAAGGTAATTGGTTGGACCCATGGTACTTTGTAACACCCCCAATTTCTGTGTTGAATTTAAAAAAGTTAGACATTTGAACTTTAATCCTAAGGCGAGTGGACCTCAAAGGATAAGTATGGTGTGAATGTACTTGAATATTTAATTTGAGAAAATAAATAAAATGATTGTGCATTTTGACCAAGATGAGAATTAGAGATCACTTTCCAAATCCATGAGGACGGATAAGGCAACAAATCCCCACAATCTTTCAAAAATCCTTGAAAGAAATTAATTTAGATTTTGAGGAGGAATCTAAATTTCCCCAATGATGAGGAAAGTAGTTGGGAAGAGGTAAGAAAAGCTGGAAAAGCTGAGGAAAAGCATAAAACAACTTTAAAGAGTCCCAAAATGGGAATCCTAGGCTAAACAGGAAAGAAAGCATCCTGCTATTCTGGACGCAGAATTAGAAACATGCTTTGGGGAAATATGAGCTTAAATAAGCTGCTCCTAAGCAGATCAGAGGTTGATCTGTGATGGATGTGATCTCAGCTCGGGGGTGAGTTCTGGGAGACAAAGAGAACTCTAAGGTTGGGAGGTTGGTTATTTGCAATAGTGGTATGTTTCTAAAATTCTTGTTGTTTTGATTTCTTATAGTATGAATTGGCTACATATAAAAAAAAATGTGAATTGTCTGATTGAGTGTAGTACTACATTTCACAGAATCCTTCTTAAGGCATTCACCTTCAAGATTCTGTATAGTTATAGACCAATAATTTATGGAGTGGAAACCCACAGAAACTTTAAACCAAGGTCGGTTTAAATCTGAAGGTACCTAGTTCTCCATAGATGATTAATTTCTAACTCGTTTCTGATATATATAAGTGAGATTATGTACTCATGAGTATGCTAGAAAAATTTAGTAGCAGAACTAAAATCTGCATAGCATAATGTAAAACATAAAAGAGGAGAAAAGACCTTAGCACATATTTTGAGTAGTTTCCATACTAAAAAGAAATTCTGCTCTATACAAATTCTATAGCATTGATAGTTCAGATTTCTAACTTAAATCTGCTTCTAAAAACTTTAAATAAATATCATAGAAATAGACTCAATCAACGTTTAAGGTTCACTACCAAACTAACCAAAGATTACATGTATATGTAAGCATAAACTGTACCGAGACACAAATAGATAGACCATTATAACATTGATTGTAAAGGAGGGGTTGATCAGAACAGGTATACCCGAGCCATATAGGTATTCCGTTTAATTTAAGGCGTATCTACACTCATTTATTGGTGTTATCAAATCTGTCATGTATTAATTCTACTCCAAGAAATTTCATCGGTCAAACCAACATTAATAATCTCTGCATTTACGTTTTCTGTGGAACATTAGACGAAATGGGAAATGCAATTATCAAAGTTGGAAAACAAACAATACGTAACCCTCAATTCTCTGCTAACAGGATTAGTGTAATTTAATATAATATGAAAATTACCATTCGCATAAGATGCATATAAGTACAATCTATGAGGAAAAGAGCGTAGCTATGTCTGCGCAACATTAAAATTTCTCGTACTGGATAAACGCCGTGGGATTGGCTAGATTTGGCAGAAAAAAAGAAATCCATTACTCATTTCGTATGGCAATAAAAATTCTGGTGCATGCATTTAGAAATGAGAAGGTAGTCATGAAATTTCCAATTCCAGAGTAAATAATAAATTCAGTTAAGACCATGGCCGCCTATAGTTATTTAGTAACGCGGCATGATAAAACTAAACTGTGTTAGGTAATAGTTGCCGACCGACCAGAATATGTAACAATAAAAACAAATAGAGAGCACCTATAATTTTAATAAAAGCCTGAACAGTGGTGATGCGTAGGATTTAGAATGGACTGCTTTTTGTCTTACAGTCGAAATTTAAAAGGGTTATTCACAGACATAACCTACTTCTCATTCTTTTCATGAACTGGGAAGTATGATCATTTCATGTAATATAAACGCTTGGCCTAACAATGCTAATACTATGTGAAAGTAATAATAGTGTTTACCGATGCAATATAAACTGGAACACCATTTAAACCCAAAGGAAAACGAAATCAATGCGAGGACAGTAGGGAGTACGCTCATGGAAAGATTGGGCAATTACCGAGAGTTCATGCGTAAGGTCACTTACCCTGAACTCTGCCACTGAAACAATCCCGACGGAGGAGCGAACTCAACCAATACATTTCGCACTATAACCTGGATGTTAAACATAATCACCTCTGTGAAACGAGGTTTTAATAATGAATGAGAAAAAAAAAGAAAATTAAAAATACAAAAGACAACAATCAGCAGAACTGAGCTGGGTGGGGAAAGGTGAGGCATTTAAATTAACCCCACGTCTTTTACTACTTCAAACAGACAAGATTGCATTCGCCAAACGAGCGTGATGGGAATAGAGAGTAAACCAGAAAGTCCTGACAATCATTGCTACGACCCAGGCACTCGGTATGATAAGTCCGGAGGGTAGAAACCTTGGGCATCGATTCATTCGAAATCTGGAGTTAGCCGGAGGAAAAACCAGGGACGGGGGAGCAGTTGCGTAATACCTGTAACCAAACCCAAACGTGCCGTAAATACGTTACACACACAAATTTTAAATAAGTTCTGTTGCTATTGCAACTAGGAAAGAAGGGCTGGAACGAGAATGGCGTTCTCACCCAAAGTGAAGGCGCAATGCGAGACAACCAGCCCTCGCTCCATGGAACTGAAAACGCCCTCCCCCTTGGTTACGAAACCCTTATTCGCCAATTAGCGGGAACATTAATACCCTGGACAAAAACAAACCTGATACGGTTATCGTAGTGAAGAAATACCGGATTAAAAACACAACACGAATAACATAAATAAACCTTCAGTCCGGGACCGATAACAGGATACAAATAATACGACCCTCTGCAAAAAGAAAACCCGGCTACCAAAATACCGGTGATAACACGCTCACCTCTGGCATACACGCCAAGCGATTCAGAACTGGAAGCTTAGAAAAAAAAAAGTGAACGAGAAATGCAAAGGAAACGAAGTCTGGGAAATGGAGTAACAATGGCCAGAAGGGGGGGTTTAAAAAGGGGAACCGTCGTCCAAATACCACTAAACCACAACTGTACACGCGGAAGCTGTTGCTGGTTGAGCGCATAGGGTAAAGACTTTAACCCTAAACTGCAATGGCCGAGAGTTGCACGAAATCCCGAGGGGGATTTTAAAAATCATAACGTATAGAACAAGCAGTACCATTTCATCGTGTTTGATTTTATTCAACCCTAAATTCTAAGTACCGCACAAGCGATAATTCGGCCGAAGCTCTGCGCTCTGTTCCTGCCGAAGTGAACCATACCATGGCCCTCATAACTTTTGTTGACACCTGCCGGTTTCACCGAGCAAAAGTACCGTGGTTGGAAACCCCATATTCTCGAAATAAGAGAAATCAAACCCCAACCTATACCTGGAAAAATCTCAGCGCATTAGAGTGAAACATGTATATCTTCCTACCTCCCGAGACTGGTTGATGGGCTGTGGTGAGTACTCGTGCAACTGAATGCAGAACACTGCCGTGGCGGGTTTACCCATTTGAACACTCCAACAAAACGAAAACGCATTATTCCCTGATGTAAGAACAAGTGAGAATTTTTAATAATGGTGTTTAAGAAATCAGAGATGAGACATATTGCAGGTAGATTTCATATTATCGTAGCGGTTACATAAAATATAGATTGTGGAATTTTAAACCGGGGGGGGGGGGGGGTATATTCAACGTTGATTATATACGGTGGGAGCGTATCCATATACCCCGTGATATATGTTGTAGGTTTTATATGACCATTTGATATAACTTCCCTCTTATATTACGAGGAGTTAAATGGTGATACAATAATCATATTCGATGTGAATATAAATGGCCGAATAACAATTCTTATATTATGTGTAGTTAAATAGTAGTATAATGATTTTATATTATGTGAAATTTAAAGGGAAATATATCCACCTTATGTTATGTGGATGTAAATGGAGATGAAATGACCTTATAGGATGTGGATTTTAAATAAGTGGGATAATATTTATACATAAATGGTTGGAGTGAGTAGGGCAATACCTACATATATATATATATAGGTATATAATTGGATTTAAAATAGCAGTGAAAGGTTACCAAGTAAAGATTGTAAGGGGTATTATCGCTAATAGAGATCAAAGAGGATACAATATTTTGGGATCATGAAAAAAAAAATAAAAAAATTTGGAGGTGTGACAAATGGTGTCGGAGCCCAAGTGCAAAAATTGGGCTGTTGTTATTGTGCTCACTGAATTCTGAATGTTATTGAACATTGTAGAGATTGTTTTTTTGTTTTTGTTTTACTAATCAAAATTATGAGTGTGTACAGTGGTGCTAAAATGGCTGAAGATGGAGGAATTTATGTGGATCTGCGTGATGAGTTTGCTACACCAGATCCCAATGCCCCGGTAATGGCTATGTTGCACCGGTTGCAATGAGAACTGGCTGAACTAAGAAGCCAAAATGACATGTTGTCATCAGCCAGTAAGGAGCAGGAAAAGCTCATCAGAGAACTAACTTCCCGGAACAGCCAGGAAGGTGAAGGTTCCGGAAAGAGAAAGATGGATGAGTCTGATGATGATGATGCTACTAGACATCAATATAAACAGAAAAGAGAATTGTTGGGGGAATTCTGAAAGATCAAACCTCCCTCCTATGATGGGGAGAAGGAAGAAGATGCTGAAGCTTGGTTGCTGAACATGATCAAGTATTTCCAAGTTTATGAATATGAGAGAAATCTGAAGGCCAGACTAGTTGTGTATCAGCTACAAGGAAAAGCTACACTGTGGTGGGAAGAGAAAAAAATGGTGCATGCCATTGATGAAAAGACAGTTACTTGGGAAGATTTTCAGGCTAAGTTCAAAAATCGTTATTTGAACGAACGTTATTATGATGATAAAGCTAAAGAATTCCATGAACTTAGACTAGGACAGCTCACTATCGATGAGTTTGTCACTAAGTTTACCAATTTACTGAGATATGTCCCTTACATTAGGGAAGAAAAGGAAAAGGTACAAAGGTTTTTGAATTGTTTGCCTACTGTGTACAAAGAGAAAATTGAGTTTGACAACCCGAAGACAATGGACGAAGCGGTTAGAAAAGCAAGATTATGCTATCAGCAGTTTAAAGGAAAGGCTGAACAAGGGAAGAGCTAGTTGAACAAGGGTGAGTTCAAGGGGAAAAGACAAAAACCAGCATATCTAAGGAATTTTGGCAAAGATCATCAGCGGAAAAAATTCAATAAACCAAAAGAAAGCCAAACTGCTCAGTCCCAAGTGGCTTCAAAACAAGTAGAAGGGAACAATAAAAAGGAAGGGACAGTCAGAATGAAGGAACCTTTGAAATGTTGGGGCTGTGGAGAACCCCATATGATGAGGGACTGCCCCCATCGAAATATTCATATGATCAACAGAGAGAGAGAGGCAACAACAGTAAATGACATAGCCAGAAATATACCAACTATCAGTGCAGCATTGGAAAATCGACAAGTAGAACATCAAGCAACCATGGTGGAAATGGAGGGTAAGATTTCTGACCTACTTGTTACTGTTTTGATTGATCCAGGTGCTTCTTTGAGTTACATTAGTCCTGGAATCGTAGAAAAATGTAAAATTAAACCTGAAAAATTTCAGCAGTCATGGTTGGTACAGCTGGCCACTGGAACTAAGAGAAAAGTCACACATAAATTGCCCAAAACAGCAATACAATTAAATGGCTTTACAACAGAAGTAAATTTGAACATATTGCCATTAGGATCCTATGACTTGCTGATAGGAATGGATTGGATGGAAAAGAAGAAATCTCTGATGAACTGCTGGGATAAAACCCTGCATTGTGTGGATGAAGAAGGGAAACCTTTTACACTAAAAGGAAAACCAAAATCCATTTCAATAAGACAAATATCAGCCTTACAATTAAAAAGAACAGCTAGAAAAGGATACCAAGTATATGCAGTGCATGTAGAAGAAATAGAATAGCAAACTGAGGAAGAGTTACTGGATGCTATACCAGTCATCAGAGAATTTAAGGAAGTCTTTCCCAAGGAAATCCCTCATCTTCCCCCCAAAAGAGAGATTGATTTTTCAAACGATCTGGTACCAGGAGCAACACCTGTTTCCCGAGCACCTTATCGAATGAGCCCTCCTAAACTTATGGAGCTGAAGATGCAACTGCAAGAATTATTGGATAAAGGTTACATTAGACCAAGTGTGTCACCGTGGGGAGCACCTGTTTTATTTGTGAAAAAGAAGGATGGAACTTTTAGGATGTGCATTGATTATCGTCAACTGAACAAGTTGACCATTAAGAATAGATATCCACTTCCTAGAATTGATGATCTTTTTGATCAAGTGAGAGGGGCCTCAATATTTTCCAAGATTGACTTAAGAACTAGGTATCACCAGCTCAGAATCAAGGAAGAAGACATTAGCAAAACAACTTTTCGAACCCGGTATGGACACTACGAATTTGTAGTCCTACCTTTTGGATTGACAAATGCCCCTGCCACCTTTATGTGCCTGATGAACAGTGTGTTAAATAAGTATTTGGATAAATTTTTTCTGGTGTTCATAGATGATATTTTGGTCTACTCCAAAAACAAAGAGGAACATAAAGAACATTTGCGGATAGTGTTACAAACTCTGAAAGAAAATCAGCTATATGCTAAGTTCAGTAAATGTGAATTTTACAAGGATAAGATTCAATATTTGGGTCATATTATTTCTGAAAAAGGGCTTGCAGTTGACCCTGAAAAGATAAAAGCAATTAAGGAATGGCCAGTCCCAACTGATGTTTCAGTAGTAAGGTCATTCATGGGGATGGCAGGCTACTATCGTAGATTTGTAGAGAGATTTTCTGCCATATCACATCCCATCACTTCATTGCAAAGAAAGGGTGTCAAGTTCGTGTGGACCGAGAAATGTCAAATCAGTTTCGAACAATTAAAACAAAAACTTATTTCAGCCCCTATACTAAAAATTGCTGATCCTGATAAAGAGTTTGTTGTATGTACAGATGCTTGCAGAGAGGGACTAGGAGGAGTACTATTGCAGGAAAATTCAGTTATTGCATATGAATCTAGAAAACTGAAAATACATGAACAGAATTATAGTGCATATGATTTAGAATTTGCAGCTGTTATCCATGCTTTAAAAATGTGGCGGCACTATCTTCTTGGGAAAAAGTTCACATTGATGACTGATCATATTAGCCTCAAATATTTATTTTCCCAAACTGACCTGAATGCAAGGCAAGCCAGATGGCTGTCCTTTTTAAGTGAATTTGATATGGACATAAAACATATCAAGGGAAAAGAAAATAAAGTTGTTGATGCATTAAGTAGAAATGCTTGTCAAAATTTAAATAGCATTGGGAGTAGTGGCCAGATTGAGGTAGAAGAGTTGGTGAGAAAGGCAGCAAGCCAAGATCCAAACTATGAAATACTCTTGGTGAAACTACAGAAAAGGGATAAAACAGATTTCACTCAAAACCAAAAAGGGCTACTATATTACAAAAACAGGTTGTATATTCCTAATGTAGAGTCATTGAAAAGAGAAATGTTGGATGAATATCACAAAAAGCCTTATGCAGGGCATCCAAGATACCAGAAGATGTTAACAGCCTTGAAAAAGAAGTTGTTCTGGCCAGGAATGAAGAGAGATGTGGCAGAATATTTAAGTAGGTGCATGGAATGTCAACTAGTCAAATTTGAGCATCAACATCCAGCGGGTCTTCTAAATCCCTTGCCAATTGCAGAATGGAAATGGGACACAGTTTCCATGGATTTTATAACAGGACTACCCAAAACCAAATACCAACATGATTCTGTAATGGTGGTAGTAGACACTTTAACCAAAGCTGCCCACTTTATACGAGTGAAATCTACTTTCGGAACAGCTCAAGTAGCAAATGTTTTCCTGAAGGAGATAGTAAGGCTTCATGGAGTTCCCAAAGTAATTGTTTCAGATCGAGATGCTAAGTTTACAACAGCGTTTTGGAAAGGATTGTTTGGAGGGATGGGTAGTAAGCTGAATTTCAGTACTGCCTATCACCCTCAAACTCACGGGCAAACAGAAAGGACGAATCAGATTTTGGAGGATATGTTGAGAATGTATGTGATGGATAGACCATCAAAGTGGGAAGAGTATCTGCATTTAGCTGAATTTGCCTATAATAACAGTTACCAATCTTCTATTAAAATGAGTCCGTTTGAGGCACTCTATGGAAGAAAGTGTCGTACTCCTTTGAGCTGGAGCCAACCAGAAGATAAACTAATGTTGGGACCTGATGCCTTACAAGAGATGGAGAGGATTGTTAAACAGATACAAGGAAATATCAAAACAACACAAGATCGCCAGAAAAGCTATGCTGATAAGAAAAGAGTGCACCGAGAATTCAAAGTAGGGGATCATGTGTATTTGCGCATAAAACCCAAAAAGAGCACACTTTATGCTGGAAGTTGTGCAAAACTTGCTCCTAGATATTGTGGGCCTTTTGAAGTTTTAGAAAGGGTGGGACCAGTGGCTTACAAGCTGGCTTTACCACCCCATGTTAGAGTGCATGATGTGTTTCATATTTCATTATTAAAAAGATATGTACATGATGCTTCTCACATAGTTGATTGGAATGTTGTACAGGTGGAACTAGAAGGGGAGTTTCTGCCAGAACCGCTTCAAATATTGGAGTGGGAAGAAATTGAATTGAGGAACAGAACAGTGGCCAGAGTAAAAGTGCAGTGGAAGCACTTTACTGCTGAAGAAGCTACCTGGGAAAGGGAAGATGAAATGATGGAAAAATATCCATTTTTGTTTAAGTGAACTCTAGTAGTTGAATAACAACACCGAGGACGGTGTTTATTTTCAGAGGGGGAATATGTAACACCCCCAATTTCTGTGTTGAATTTGAAAAAGTTAGACATTTGAACTTTAATCCTAAGGGGAGTGGACCCCAAAGGATAAGTATGGTGTGAATGTAATTTAATATTTAAATTGATGAAATAAATAAAATGATTGTGCATTTTGACCAAGATGAGAATTAGAGATCACTTGCCAAATCCATGAGGATGGATAAGGCAACAAATCCACACAATCTTTCAAAAAAATCCTTGAAAGAAATTAATTTAGATTCTGAGGAGGAATCTAAATTTCCCCAATGAAGAGGAAAGTAGCTAAATATAAGCAGTGTTTGAAAGGTGAGGAAAAAAAGACAAAGCAGTTTTTAAAGAGTCCCAAAATGGGTTTAGCTACATAGGAAGTATCCGTTATTCTGACTAGTGACCAGGAAACATATTTTGGGAAATATGGAGCTAACAAAACTCTAAGCAGATCAAAGGTTGATCAGAGAAGGGATCTAGATGAAAGGTTCATATGTGCAGCCTTCAACTTCATGGCCTGGAGGTTGGCTTATTTGCACAATGTTTCTAAATTTGTTGTTTTGATTTCTTATGTAGAAAAGGGCTAGACATAAAAACAAATGTGAATTGTTCCATTTGTTAGTATTACAGGTCATGTAATCTTAAGGCATTCACCTTCAAGATTCTGTATAGTTGTAGACCAATAATTTATGGAGTGGAAACCCATAGAAACTTTAAACCAAGGTAGGTTTAAATCTGAAGGTACCTAGTTCTCCATAGATGATTAATTTCTAACTCGTTTCTGATATATATAAGTGAGATTATGTACTCATGAGTATGCTAGAAAAATTTAGTAGCAGAACTAAAATCTGCATAGCATAATGTAAAACATAAAAGAGGAGAAAAGACCTTAGCACATATTTTGAGTAGTTTCCATACTAAAAAGAAATTCTGCTCTATACAAATTCTATAGCATTGATAGTTCAGATTTCTAACTTAAATCTGCTTCTAAAAACTTTAAATAAATATCATAGAAATAGACTCAATCAACGTTTAAGGTTCACTACCAAACTAACCAAAGAATACATGTATATGTAAGCATAAACTGTACCGAGAGCACAAATAGATAGACCATTATAACATTGATTGTAAAGGAGGGGTTGATCGGAACAGGTATACCCGAGCCATATAGGTATTCCGTTTAATTTAAGGCGTATCTACACTCATTTATTGGTGTTATCAAATCTGTCATGTATTAATTCTACTCCAAGAACTTTCATCGGTCAAACCAACATTAATAATCTCTACATTACGTTTTCTGTGGAACATTAGACGAAATGGGAAATGCAATTATCAAAGTTGGAAAACAAACAATATGTAACCCTCAATTCTCCGCTAACAGGATTAGTGTAATTTAATATAATATGAAAATTACCATATAGGTAAAATCTATGAGGAAAAGAGCGTAGCTATGTCTGCGCAACTTTAAAATTTCTCGTACTGGATAAACGTCGTGGGATCGGCTAGATTTGGCAGGAAAAAAGAAATCCATTACTCATTTCGTATGGCAATAAAAATTCTGGTGCATGCATTTAGAAATGAGAAGGTAGTCACGAAATTTACAATTCCAGAGTAAATAATAAATTCAGTTAAGACCCTGGCCACCTGTAGTTATTTAGTAACGCGGCATGATAAAACCAAACTGTGTTAGGTTTAATAGTTGCCGACCGACCAGAATATGTATCAATAAAAACAAATAGAGAGCACCTGTAATTTTAATAAAAGCCTGAACAGTGGGCTGCGTAGGATTTAGAATGGACTGCTTTTTGTCTTACAGTCGAAATTTAAAAAGGGTATCCACAGACATAACCTACTTCTCATTCTTTTCATGAACTGGGAAGTATGATCATTTCATGAAATATAAACGCTTGGCCTAACAATGCTAATACTATGTGAAAGTAATAATAGTGTTTACCAATGCAATATAAACTGGAACACCATTTAAACCCAAAGGAAAACAAAATCAATGCGAGGACAGTAGGGAGTACGCTCATGGCAAGATTTGGCAATTACTGAGAGTGCATGCGTAAGGTCACTTACCCTGAACTCTTCCACTGAAACAATCCCGACGGAGGAGCGAACTCAACCAATACATTTCGCACTATAACCTGGATGTTAAACGTAATCACCTTTGTGAAACGAGGGTTTAATAATGAATGAGAATAAAAAGAAAATTAAAAATACAAAAGACAACAATCAGCAGAACTAAGCTGGGTGGGGAAAGGCGAGGCATTTAAATTAACCCCACGTCTTTTACTGCTTCATACAGACAAGATTGCATTCGCCGAACGAACATGATGGGAACAAAGAGTAAACCAGAAAGTCCTGACAATCATTGCTACGTCTCAGGCGCTGGGTATGATAAGTCCAGAGGGTAGGAACCTTGGGCCTCGATTCATTCGAAATCTGGAGTTAGCCGGAGGAAAAACCAGGGACGGGGGAGCAGTTGTGTAATACCTGTAACCAAACCCAAATGTGCCATAAATACGTTACACACACAAATTTTAAATAAGTTCTGTTGCTATTGCAACCAGGAAATAAGAGCTGGAACGAGAATGGTGTTCTCACCAGAAGTGAAGGCGCAATGCGAGACAACCAGCCCTCGCTCCGTGGAACTGAAAACGCCTTCCCCCTTGGTTACGAAACCGTTATTCACCAATTAGCGGGAACATTATTACCCTGGACAAAAACAAACCTGATACGGTTATCGTAGTGAAGAAATACCAGATTAAAAACACAACACGAATAACATAAATAAACCTTCAGTCCTGGAACGATAATAGGATACAAATAATACGACCCTGTGCAAACAGAAAACCCGGCTACCAAAATGCCGGTGATAACACACTCACCTCTGGCATACACGCCAAGCGATTCAGAACTGGAAGCTTAGAAAAAAAAAATGAACGAGAAATGCAAAGGAAACAAGGTCTGGGAAATGGAGTAACAATGGCCAGAAGGGGGGGTTTAAAAAGGGGAACCGCCGTCCAAATACCACTAACCCACAACTGTACACACGGAAGCTGTTGCTGGTTGAGCGTATAGGGAAAAGACTTTAACCCTAAACTGCAATGGCTGAGAATTGCACGAAATCCCGAGGGGGATTTTAAAAATCATAACGTATAGAACAAGCAGTACCATTTCATCGTGTTTGATTTTATTCAACCCTAAATTCTAAGTACCGCACAGGCGATAATTCGGCCCAAGCTCTGCGCTCTGTTCCTGCCGAAGTGAACCATACTATGGCCCTCATAACTTTTGTTGACACCTGCCGGTTTCACCGAGCAAAGTACCGTGGTTGGAAACCCTAACCTGTCCCTGGAAAAATCTCAGCGCATTAGAGTGAAACACGTATATCTTCCTACCTCCCAAGACTGGTTGATGGGCTGTGGTGAGTACTCGTACGAGTGAATGCAGAACACTGCCGTGGCGGGTTTACCCATTTGAACACTCCAACAAAATGAAAACGCATTATTCCCTGACGTACGAACAAGTGAGAATTGTTAATAATGGTGTTTAAGAAATCAGAGATGAGACATATTGCAGGTAGATTTCATATTATCGTAGCGGTTACATAAAATATAGATTGTGGAATTTTAAACCGGGGGGGGGGGGGGGTATATTCAACGTTGATTATATACGGTGGGAGCGTATCCATATACCCCGTGATATATGTTGTAGGTTTTATATGACCATTTTATATAACGTCCCTCTTATATTATGAGGAGTTAAACAGTGATTCAATAATCATATTCGATGTGAATATAAATGGCCGTATAACAATTCTTATATTATGTGTAGTTAAATATTAGTATAATGATTTTATTTTATGTGAAATTTAAAGGGCAATATATCCACCTTATGTTATGTGGATGTAAATGGAGATGAAATAACCTTATAGGATGTGGATTTTAAATAAGTGGGATAATATTTATACATAAATGGTTGGAGTGAGTAGGGCAATACCTACATATATATATACTTGTATTTAAAATAGAAGTGAAAGGTTACCAAGTAAAGATTGTAAGGGGCATTATCGCTAATAGAGATCAAAGAAGATACAATATTTTGGGATCATGATTAAAAAAAAAAAAAAAAAATTGGAGGTGTGACATACTTGCTTCATCAATGTTATTTATCTAGAACCAAACATATATTAATATGCCACAAATTTCCATAATTACAAATCTACACAACCAAAACTAATGAATAAAGAGGTACAAGGGCAAGAATTTAATAATAGGCTTCCACACACTATAGTAAGCCTAATATGGTTCAAATTTTTTCATTTGGATTTGGAGCTAAAAATTGCAAGAATAGAGAAGGAGAAATCTTCCATTGGTTCGTAAGTTATCCTTTCTTCCATATTACAAATTTGTCTAAGGAAATCATAGTAGTTTTTTTCTTAGTTTTTTCTTGATCATGGCACTAGGTCAGGGGAGATCCATTATGTCCACAAAGAGAATTTATCCATAAAAAAATCCTTCCACAAACTCCCATAAATATTCCCCTATATTGAAATTCTCACACATTTTTCTCTCGACATATTTCGAAGGAGGATTATCACCTCATAGTTGTCAGGCCTTGCACCTAGTAATTGGGTAGAGAGGTACTTTATAGTTCAATATAAAAGATATGTTATCAATTTAACTAATGTTATATAACATTATGTTAAAATTAATAAATAACATTATATTCCCAATTTCAGTTCATGCAAATAAAATGCTAAGTTTATAATTAGTATATCAATGCCATGACCGAGAGTTACATGATGATAGAAATCATTTCTTCCATAATAATAGTAATATCACTATAATTAAGTAATATGTGAATGTCTAGACATGTTTTTGGTTTTTATTGACCTCTTTCATTAAAAACTTCTTACTTAATTTCGGGGTTCGTTGGGAGGCCCTTTAGATCGCCTCCCCGTTGCCTTTTATATGGTTCAAGATGGAACAAGCCTCCTGTTATTTCTTGACACAACCACTCTTGGTTTGAGGAGGATGAATTTAAAAGCGTAGTTGAGGATTCTTGGGTCCATCTTATAGATCCTAATCCACTTTCTTTTTTAGCTTAAATAGTATAAAATATTTCTAGGCTCAAGGATGTTGTAAAAATTTGGTGTTTCCTTTATAGGGAGAATTAAAAATCTCATCTAAAGGTTGTGGAATAAGCTATAAATACTGTGTGTGATGTTAACCCTAGTGATGTTTTCTTTGAAAGGAAACATAACATGTCTTTGGTATATGGAACATCAAAGACAATATCTATTGGAAAATGAGGAAAATAAATGGGGTTTGAACAATATAACTACCTAAGTAAAGGAGTTGGATGATAACACCAATCTTTTCCATCATTTATTTCCTTATAGGATGAACCAAAAAAATAATTTGGGAAATTATAAGGGATGATGGTTCAATGACACACTCTTTTAAATAGATTACACTATAAGAGGTCAAATATTTCAATTCTTTGTTTCAAGATCCTGCTTGATGTCCCTATGAAGTAATCATGTAGGTGATCTCAAAATTTTCCTCTGTTTTGACTAGGAAATGAAGTGGCCTCTAGAGCAGGACATATACGAAATTGAGTTAAGGTGATAGGGGTGGATATCGGTGGCTATGTACCTATTCCACCAAGACCCCCAATCAGTTTCATTAGTTTCCTTTTTTATAACAAAATTTACTATTTTTAGGAGCTTTTCAAGTCTTGAACTTCTAGAGCAGTTTTGACCACCTAAACAGCTTTTTTCGAGGTCTAAAGCAGGCTTTTTGATCTACGCACGGGCCAGTGGAAAATACTATAGTAATAAGAGAAATATTTATGATAATGCATCGTAAGCGCATAGAGATAATATGACCAAGTTATGGCCTCGGGAAGTTGGCTACCCAACTAACCCCAACGAGGCCCAGAAAATCTTGCATTCCATCTCTTGGGGTTACCGTTTTGGTTGTTTATGGTTTTACCTTGTTGTTCAATAATAAAAAGGCCCTTTATTCTCATTGTAACAGAGCTCAGAGATAGGTAGTTTCCACATCTCTTCTCAAAGATAAGTTGACATCGCCCAACCTAGTCTATTTCCATTTTGTGTGTAAGCATACTTAAGTTCTTTGATATTAATGAAATGACATTTTATCTCTAATGAAATTTTGCGTTTGTGTTTATATATGCATTCTATTGTGTTCATGGGTAATTTCAAATCAATGGTATCATAGCAGTCTGCTCTTTCTCGAGTTTTCTTTGCATGTCCCCAATGAGGATATGGTATAAGGAGTTAGCGCTCGATCTGGTTGAACATTTGCAAGGTCAGTGTCACAAACCTTGACGATCTCTGATGGAGGAATAAAATAAAGATGATGAAGTAGGATATCCTTTTAAAATATTTTTTTAGGAGGCCCTCGAGAACAGGAGGAATGTGATGATGGATAAATTTTCCCAGATCCTTGGATGACTACCCACAGACGACATCTTCTTCTGGTAGCCACTATGCAGGTGCCACTCATTTTAAGGTGCAATTCAAATTTGACATTCCCATATTTGAATGTCAGATATATGAAAATGTCATATATAGATGCTCAAATCTATTGGAAGGATATTTTTCAGCTCATGAATTTTCCAACCGGGAAAAGATTACGTTTTCACTCTTGAAAGTAGCCCCCCATGTCAAGGACTGGTGGGAAACCTAGTGTGAGAAAAAGGATAAGGGGGAAACCTCATTCTTCTCAACCCCACCCGCTTGGAATTATTTCTCAGATGCCACCAATGAACAGTATTACCCTATCAGTAGTTATGAAGACAAATACATAAAGTTAACCACGTAGATGTAGTGAGTGGACCAAGATGTGTCAAAGCTCACAAATTTTTTTCATGCCCTTCACATGAATTAGGGCATAAAGTATTCTAAGTGGCATTTGGTACTAAAGTACCATGGTTGATTTCATACGCACATCAAGGTTGAAATGGAGTTCCTCGACATTTTCTCACCTGTTGTTGCCCGTTGATATGTTGTAAATATTGAGCAAAAGTTTAAACAGAAGAAGCAGAACTTTAGATCTGTGAATCCAAAAAAAGGTAAAGGAACCCCCAAAGCACACAAAAAAGGACAAAGCCAAGGAAAAATAAACAAATTTAAACAAAAAATATGAGACCCTCCTCAAACAGGTTAAGTCCTCCTCAGGGGATTAGTTATCCTGTCACCCTTTTTGATTCCATGGTAGTATCCTTCTATCCCACACTACTATCAAACTAATGCTCCAAACTTGCTATGAAATATGATACAAAAGGAGTCTGCATGTCCTTAAAAACATCAATTCCGTGATGCTCCTCATTCTCTTCGGCTCGTGTCATGATTTTTTGGAGATCTTCAATATGCAGACACATTAAATATGAGTGTTGTACAATGGATCTACCAAACCACCCTTGCAACAAACTCACTAGATAATGAGACATTGTGCATCGCTTCACCATTAATTCACCAACAAAATATACAATCCTTCTTCCTCCCTGAAACAACAGAATCTCTGTTTATCTGTTTTGAATTGAAATTGGTGAGGGTGATAGCAATCATTCCTTCCATAGTAATAGTAATATGGATTTGATTAAGTAATATGTGAATGTCTAGACATGATTTTTGTTTTTATTGACCTCTTTAACTAAAAATTTCTTACTTAGTTGTGGGCTTCATTGGGATGCCTTTTAGACCGCCTCCCTATTGCCTTTTGTATGGTTGAAGATGGTAACAAAATTTCCGTGCTTTCTCGATACAACCAATTTTGGTTTCAGGAGGATGAATTTAAAAGTGTAGTTCAATATTCTTGGGTCCATATTATAGATCCAAATCCACTTTCTTTTTAAGCTTAAATAGTAGAAAATATTTCTAGGCTCAAGGATGTTGTAAAAACTTGGTGTTTCCTTTATAGGGGGAAATAAAAATCTGATTTAAAGGTTTTGGAATAAGCTATAAATACTATATGTGATGCTAACCCTAGTGATGCTTTATTTGAAAGGAAATGATGGATTCTCTATTTTTTCCATGACCTTAGTTAATTTCATGTATATATGCCTTTTGAGGTGATGGTCTTGGGATACATGAGGACGTCATGCATTGATAGCTTGCATTACACTTCCCATATATCCTGATTTCCATTTATTTTTACCTGCATCATCCCTTCATCAACAAATATGAGAAGGGCACTAAATTCTCCACTATTTGGCATTCTCTTAAAGGATGGGCAAGTGGCCTCTGACCTTCCCACCGAGCTCACACCTTCCTTCGCCCAAATTCACACTTCATTTTGCCATCTTATCGATGGTATTTTTGAGGATCCTAAGGATAGGATAAATCTCAAATTGTTCAATTTTTTTTAAAATAGTAGCGTATTCTTCCAACAATAGAATACTTTGCAGCATTTTTATGAGCATTGGAGGATGAAAACATCCCTATAACTAATAGGGAGTCCCCTACCACTTTAATTTTATGTAATACGATGGATATTGCTAAGTATAATTGTTTCCACGAGGCTAGAAGTTTTTCTTTATTGTTAGTTGCCACTCCTAGTCCTCTTGCATACCTTATCTCAGCTTGTTAATCAGGGAAACAAAATACCCCTCCTGATCCCACCACATCTTTGTTTTAATTTGATATCTAATGATAAGTGTCATGTTAATTTAATAACTCCTATAAATTTCATTTCTATAAAGAGTGTTAAGTCCATTATTCAAAATGAAAAAAAAAAAAAAAAATCTATTTATAACTAATATTTATGGAATGTAAATTATAAATAATATTTTAAATAAAATAAAAATTAAAAGAGTCCATGGATGTAGAGTAGATGGTGATGGGGTATTATGTTAAGAAATTTTGTGGTGTAAAAGTCACTCACGTGATCTAGGTCACATGTGATCACTAAGTGATTTTGATGGCTTAGATGTTGCTATGTTGTGGTTGCTCAATCCACAAGTTAGGCATGCCAATTGTCTCAAGGCTCAAATAACCTAGAAAAAAAAAATGAATTTGATTATGAAAATATTTTTAAAAGCAAAAAGATTTTTTTTTTAAATAAATAGTTAAAACCCCCAAACCACATCTCCTAAATTAATATATTAATAAAAAAGTTATAAAATTGTCATATACATGTCTTCATATTTGATTTTAATAAGTTAATAAACAAGTTAGAAAATTTTCATTTACATGTCTTGATATCAATTATGTCTGCAAAAGGAATTTATCCATAAAAAACTCTGTTAGTCATCAGTAATTTTTGCTGATATCAAAACATGACTAATTTATGATCCTAGATTTCTAGAAACAAGATTTCAGAAACATTGTAAGTTTTAGAAATCTCACTGCCTTCACTATCCTAAGTCAAAGTGCTTCACTAATCTTCTCCTCTCTCTGCCTCCTAAAAATTATACCCCATTTCTACAAAGGGGACTTCTTTATTGGGCCTGTTTGCTTCATTTCATCACTTCACTTTCACTCTCATCCATAACCCTCTTCCTGAAAAGCCCACTTTTTCCCTTCCTCAAAACCCTCTTCAAAACCCCTCATTTGATCAATTTTCTCTAACATATTAAAACAATGTGAAAAACTCCCTTTTTTACATTGTTTAAAGTTAGATTTTAGCCTATCGGGTCATTTGGAATATGCATTAAACCCTATTTTTCATAAAATCCACCCGTTTTTCTATAACAGGCCTTGAGCTCTTCTTCTCTTAAGCCCTAGCCCCCTTTTCTCACATAAGACCTTAGCCTCCGCTATCTCTTAAACCCTTCCCATTTGAAATATACCTCTGCCCTTTTCATTTTATTTAACCCCTAAAACCTTATTATAAATGCCCCCAAACCTTTGAAAAATTAGACGTGGGCCCCCTCCTTTCCATTGCACCTACACCCTTGATCGACTCATCTACACCATCGATTTAAAGCCCTGGACCCCGATCTAACGGATGTCGCTTCCCTAAACCTTATGCCGCCTTATTATGACCCCGCGCTATCTGACAAAAGATCTCCACATCACCTTGCGCCTGGGCCATGTTGCCCACTAAAAACCCCACTGACCAACCATTCCTTGACACCTGTCTTCCACTCCGCTCCGACCACCTACTCACTGCTCTCCCAAGTCATTTCGCACCGTCGATCTCATTCCTCGAGATCCGACGACCCAGGATGCATATCGCATGTTTTATACTGTTGGGTTTAAAGTTTTATAACCCGTGAAAAATGGGTGGTTTTATTCGGCCATGTGTTTCTCCCTAAACTGTATCGCATTCATTTGGTCCAAAACAATTTACCACCCATTTCGCACTCGATAAACCACTTGCGGTTTTTGAAAACCACTTTTTCCCTCCATGCCATAATTCAAATTTCCCCACCCCCATTCGAATTTTTGCCTAGTTCCACCTTTGGAACCTTACCTCCTGCACCCTCTCCTCCTCTACAATCACCTCCTAACAGTCCAAAACCCCGAAAAATGCAGTAAAACCCTCCCGTAGGTTTTAAATACTAATATTTTATGTTTTGTACAGGTTTTTATGGTGGAAAAGTTCACCATGCCCTCCCACAGTCCAAAAAAGGATTAGATTATAACGCTGGGTGACATTCCTGTGGTTTTATTCCAAAATAAAAGGGACAGAGGCCCTACAATCAAGATCAAACATTGATGAAACATGATCATCAATGGATCAAATGAAACATCCAGCTACAAAGAGCGGCCTCCCCTACACATTGAAGACACAAATAGTCATAGAAACAACAAAGGGAGAAAGCAAGAAGAGTTAAGGGGCTAATCATAATTAGAAGACAAAACAAAAGGGTTAGCCAATTAAAATAGAATATTAAAGAAAAATCAGATTGATAAAGGTCAAAGAAAGAAAGAAAACAGTGGAAAGACAAAAAGATAAAAGTAAAGGATCAAATAAAATAAAATAAATAATCAAAGGAACAGGATAGAAAGATCAAACAGATTAAAGAAAATAGGACAAAAACACACAACAAATCATAAAGACAGAATTTAGGTCTTAAAAAGAAAATAATAAAGATAAAACAAAGGAAAAATTAAACCAAGACAAATTCGAATGACTCAACCTATGGCAGTTACTCCCCTCAAAAGATATTTTTGCCACCTAGTGCTTTGTTTCCTTCAATAAAGCATTTAGGTAGTTATTAGGCTAAGTCAGAGATATTTTTATCTGTCAAACATTTATTGTAAAAGTTATGAATAGGCCTTAAAGTCGAACATTTCACCTATTTTTCCTTAGCAGTTAAGACAAAAGTTATTAAAAATAGAGAAGTAGCTACAGATATTCGTGACTTGAGCCTTGCATGGTCTTTAAGGTTAGGAATGCCTTAACGCTGTAATACATGACACTCAAACCCTATCTTCGGCTTCACCTCCTCATTTGCAGCATAAATACTGCATCTAAACTCATTATCTTGTTGTCATTTGATGACTCTTTGAAGTAATACATAGTCTCTTGGAAGTTGAAAAGAAATTGATGTCTTCGAACTTGTGGATGCACTGATTTGTTTGCTAATGGAGGAGGCTAGATCACTGGATGCCCTGATTTGTTTGCTAATGATGTTGGTGAATTGCTTCTAATCTAATATTGTTATTTTATGTTTCATTATGTTTCCATCTTTCTATATGCAATAGAGCAAAATTTTTAGACTAAGAAATTACTTTTAAAAGCCCCTTAGTTCTGTTTGTTCTTCACTGGTTTAATGTTTTCCTGTGCTAGGACATTTTAGAGAATTCTTAACTACTCTCTAGAACTCCTAAGCTTGTTTATTTTATAAATAATAGAATACAGTTGGTATCAAGTATGATTTATGGTAAGCCCTACTTATTTGCTGCCACTAAAACACTGTTTTTTTAAGTCTCTCTCTAAAGTACCATTCTTTAAATTCTGCCAAAGAGATTTTGTTTTGATCATACCATTTTTACTTTCTTAACTAATTGTTTTAGAGATCTTCATAGCTATGATCAAGGATTTTTAGGATTTCCCTCTTCCTTGATTACAGTTATATGTGTATCTTAAGTGTTTTCTATCCTTGAAGGTGGAATCACTAGAAGTGAAATGAATTTCTCGCCCTCTATATTTCATTGGAAAATTTTGTCTTAAATAATTATCAACTGTAGTTGGATCATAGAACTTATGGTTTTCCCTGTCTATTAATTGACCCTACATGCTTTGAGATGTGTTTAAGTCCCTTTGTTGAGAATTACATATGATAAAGGATTCTTAATTTCCCTTTATCCTACTTTTCATTATTAAAATTAATTTCCATCTCATTACCCTAAAAACTTTGAGGATCCAATGGCCAAGTTATATTTTCCCTATGGTACTCCCCGATCCATTGATAAACTTATCATGACTTTCATTTGACTCCATTCCCCAATACAGAGAGATTTCCTCATTCTACCTATGTTGTTTTGATCATCAATTCCCAACCAAAACAAACAAAAAAAACTCCATACTTAATAACTAGCCTAAAATCAACCCTTAAAAGCAAACAAGTTCATATATTTTGCAAAAAAATAGAGAGATCCCTCTCCGAGTCAAGGAAGGCTAGGTCCTAGGACCCTAAATACTGGTTCTAATGTTGCCTTGTCATTTGGTTTACCAATTTTCCAAATCACATTATCACAACATAATGGCGATCATGGTGGGACAGAGTAAATGATAGCCTAATAACTCTTATAGGATCATTTTGACCCTCAATTAAGCTTAAAAAAATCAACTGATAGCCAAGTGTAGGCTTCTCTTGTTTCACCATATTAGCTAGATGATGATTCAAGTATAGGACACTCCTAAAAAACCTTAGGGCTACATAAAACTCAGAAAACCTGAAAAAACATTCCTAGATTGGTTTTTATTAAATTATTGGTGGTCGACCATACACATTTTTTCTTCAAAACAACAAAAAACATCCACCTAGAAACTCCATTAGCCTCCAGCAGGCCTAGTAGTCCCACTAGTTCTCATAGAATCCCCTGTGAAAGCATTAAACAATCCCAATCATGCTGATGGTGGACAACAAAGTTGAAAATATTCCACGTGGTGACTCCACAACTCTCAATAGACATAAAGACTCCACTATTAGATAACTCTAGACTGATTGAAAAGATAGAGTGACCCCTTCTAATTTACAAACATGAATCCAAGCATACAACGAAGATATTCCCTAATGAGTAGAGATCATATACCTTGATTCCCACACAAAATTCCTGAAATAAATTGATTAAAAAACCTACCTATCTTTCAAGATGAAAAATTTGATGACCCCTTGTTACATCTCATCAAATTTCATATACACATATGAAGGTTAAAGGTTGAATGGGACGAGGACTGCCTCATGAAAATGTTTATGGTAACATTAGAAGGTAAGGAAAGAAATTGGTATGAATGGTTAGAACCTAGCATATTTTTTTCTTTAAATAATTTCCACAAGATACTTTACAAACACTATATAGGGTATTGTCCATCTCTATCATTATCTGAAAATTGTTGTGATCAATCTCAGGATATCATACAATACCTTATAGATAGTGATGAAGATTTGGAAAATTTGCATCCTAAAGACCTCTTAGAATCCATTCACCAATTTCATTCTCAATGTAGTTATCATAACAGCCTAGGAGAGTTAGTTGAGGAAGAACCAAATCAAGGAATAGAAGAAAACCCACAAGATCTCTCTGAAGGCACTAGTGATGATTCACCATCTCTTGTGGGTGAGGCTCAAGAAAAAATTCAGCCTTCACAAGAAAAAGATAATTGTTGCACTTCTATACAAAGAAAAAGAAAAATGCCTCTCTTTTGACTAAAGAAGAAATAAATTAGCTTCTAAACATATAGACAAAATATAAATCCTCATATGAACCAAACATTCCTGTTCATCCTTCTACTAATGCCATCTACCAAAAATCAGAAAGTGAACCTGTAGATCAATTCAAAAAGGAGCAAGTGGTTAATCCAATATGTTTTATTGGTGAAATTATTTATGATGATTCTCCAAATTTTGATTAGTCTGATAATGTTGATGTTCTCCAAATTAAAGCTAACCTTGCAGAGCCATGAACAATTGATTTTTGGGATGAAGTTCACTATCATTAGATTGAAAGTAGTAATCAGCCAAGACAGGTCACCTATGACACTGATGAGGAAAGTATTGAAAGTTTAAAAGCAAGAAAAGAGTCTCTGACTATTTGCTCCAATTCACTTCAGTCCATCAGAAATAGCTTTCACATAATTCGAAATCATCAGTATTTCATCTTTGATGATAAGAATGAGGAGGATGAGGAACTTCTTAAGAAAGTTGTTAATAAGAAGCCTTCTCCTGAGAAGGTTGAGGAAATTAGTGGGAACATGGAATACCCCTTATATCCAAATTTACAGTCACCAAGATCCATTGAATTACAAATTGCAAATGAAGGCATAGGGGTTGGTAATCACCTGAGAGTTGTTGCACTACCTTCCTGGGAAGATTTATTATTCAAGAGTGCTCTTGATCATCAATATAATGACTTGATAGAAGATAACATTGCAGTATATGATGAGTCTGACTGTGCATATGTTGATCATGGGGAAGAGGTGGAATTTCTTTCCCAAAAGAGTCCCAAGTTCAAAAAAGTGGAGGAAAAAGTAGTCTTAGATCAAGCCTATTTCCTAAATCCTCTAAACTAGGTGTTATTTCAAGATCCCTATGCTATTTTCTTAATGGCAGTTGAAGAGGGAGTAAAATATGTCAAGGGAAGTTTAATGCAAGGTTTAAACAAAAGTTTAGACACTACAGATCAGACACAAGTAAGGTGGGGATGGTCTTCTGTTTTTTTCAAAACACTCAAAGAGCTAAACCAAGATCCATCATGGAATCATCTTCTTGATTGGATGTATTGGAAAAGAGATTTCACCAACTGATTTGAAATCATGAATAGGTTATATTAGAATACATAGGAATGTAAATAAGCTCAGCACTATGAGCATATTTTTGGTTTTTAATCTTAGAATGATGTTCCAAAATGAAAAATACAAAAACAATTAAAAAAAAAGGAAAAAAAGGGAAAATTCAAAAGAGGTACAACCCCATACCCAAAAAATAGTACTGCTGAAAGTGTGCGAGCCTACCTACCACTACTGATTCAAAATGATACCTTGTTCAGTCATCTAGCCTAATCATGGCTGAACATGCTTTAAATTTATGTTGACAAGTTAGTGAAAACAATGACTGTCAAGATTATTTCAAACCTGACTTATCAAGGAAGATAAATTAGGTGATATAAGATATTGGTTCCACATGCTCAAAACAGAACCAAAGAGAAAGATAAGGATGCATTACAAATGATAAATCACAGCTTATCTTTCTAAAGTTACTTGTTATGAAAAATAATGTTTTTGTGCAGTTTGTTCCAATGCCACAACTATGGTGAGTCATACTTCCTAATCCTGATTTGGACCATGCTTTAAATTTTATGTCAATAATTTAGAGAATCAATACTACCAAAAAGTTTAATCTTGGCAATCAAACAATTTAGCTAGAGAATAAAAAGAGTTCACTAGTTTAATATGAACTCTTAGAAGCAATAAGGATAGAACTAGATAGTTTATTTATGTTTTCAAAAATAAAATTCCAAGAGTTTTCCAGTTCAAGTGCACTCAAAGAATAAAAAATGTTAGGACAAGTAGGATTGGGTAGGTAGAAATGTTGTTAAAGGAAATCGCATGTTGAAGATCGTTAATATTGTCACTTCAAAGAAATATCAGCAAGAGAAAAAGAAGGGAAATCTTCCCAATGGAAAAACCATTGGTCCACTGAAACTCAGAGATTTGATAAACTAAAAGTTTTGGAAACCTCAAAAAGGAAGTTGCCCTCCCCTAGGGAAGCCACTGTTAGTCATCAGTAATTTTTGCTGATATCAAAAGATGACTAATTTATAACCTTAAATTTCTAGAAACAAGAATTGAGAAACATTGTGAGTTCTAGAAATCTCACTGCCTTCATTATCTTAAGTCAAAGTGCTTCACTAATCTTCTCCTCTCTCTGTTTCCTAAAAAGTCTACCCCAATACTACAAAGAGGACTTCATTATTGGGGATGTTTGCCTCATTTCATCACTTCACTTTCACTCTCATTCATAACCCTCTTCCTCTGAAAATCCCACTTTTTTGCTTCCTCAAAACCCTCTTAAAAACCCCTCATTTCATCATTTTTCTCTAACATATTAAAAAAATGTAAAAAATCCCTTTTTTTACATTGTTTAAAGTTATATTTTAGCCTATCGAGTCCTTTGGAATATGCATTAAACCCTATTTTTTATAAAATCCACCCCTTTTGCTATAATAGGCCTTAAGCCCTTCTTTTCTTAAGCCCCAGCCCCCTTTTCTCGCATAAGACCTCGGCCTCTGCTATCTCTTAGCCCCTTTGCATTTGAAATATAACTCTGTCCCTTTCATTTTATTTAACCCCTCAAACCTTATTATAAATGCCCTGAAACCTTTGAAAAAATAGACGCGGGCCCCCTCCTTTCCATTGCACCCGCACCCTTGATCGACTCATCCACACCGTCGATCTAAAGCGCTGGACCTTGATCTAACAGTTGTTGCTTCTCAAAACCTTGCCCCGCCTTATTATGACCCTGTGCTACCCGTAAAAGGATCTCCACATCACCTTGCGCTCGAGCCCCGTTCTCCACTAAAAACCTCCCCGGCCAACGATTCCTTGACATCTGTCTTCCACTCTGCTCCCACCACCTGCTCGCCACTCTCTCAAGTCATTCTACACGTTTGATATCATTCCCCGAGATCCGACAGCCTAGGATGCATATCGCATTTTTATAGTGCCGAGTTTTGTAACCCGCGCGAAATGGGTGTTTTTCTCCAGCCACATGTCGCTTCCTAAACTATATCGCATCTATTTGGTCCAAAACAATTTACCACCCATGACACACACGATAAACCACTTGTGGTTTTTGAAAACCACTTTTTCCCTCCGCGCCATAATTCAAATTTCCCCACCTCCATTTCAATTTCTGTCTGGTTCCACCTTTGGAACCTTACCTCTCGCACCCTCTCCTCCTCTACAATCACCTCTCAACAGTCCAAAACCCTGAAAAATGTAGTAAAAACCTCCTACGAGTTTTAAAGACTAATATTTTTTGTTTTGTGCAGGTATTTATGGCGGAAACGTTCACCATGCCCTCCCACAGTCGAAAAAAGGATTGGATTATAACACTAGGTGACGATCCTGTCGTTTTATTCCAAAATGAAAGGGACAGAGGCCCTACAATCAGGATCGAACACTGACGAAACATGATCATCGATGGATCGAATGAAACATCCAACTAGAAAGAGCGGTCTCCCCTGCACACTAAATACACAAACAATCAGATAAATAGCAAAGGAAGAAAGCAAGAAGAGTTAAGGGGCTAATCCTAATTAGAAGAGAAAAAAAAGGGTTAGCCAATTAAAACAAAAGATTAAAGAAAAAGCAGATTGATAAAGGTCAAAGAAAGAAAGAAGACAATGGAAGGACAAAAAGATAAAAGCGAAGGATCAAAAGCAATAAAATAAATAATCAAAGGAACATGACAGAAAGATCAAATAGATTTAGGAAAATAGGACAAAAACAGACAAAGCATAGAGAGAAAATTTAAGGCTTAAAAAACAGAGATTAAAGATAAAGTAAAGGACAAATTAAATCAGGACAAATTCGAATGACTCAGCCTATGGCAGTTACTCCCCTCAAAAGATATGTTTGCCACCTAGTGCTTTGTTTCCTTCAATAAATCATTTAGGCAGTTATTAGGCTGCGTTAGAGATATTTTTATCTATCAAATAGTTATTGTAAAACTTATGAATAGGCCTTAAAGTCAAACATTTCAACTATTTTTCCTTAGCAGTTAAGATAGAAATTATTAAAAAAAGAGAAGTAGCTGCACATATTCCTGCCTTGAGCCTTGCATGGTCTTCAAGGTTAGGAATGCCTTAAATCTTTAAGAAATGACAGTCAAACCCTATCTTATTATTCAACTCCTCATTATCAACATAAATACTGCATCTGAACTCATTACCTTGTTTGCATTTGATGACTCTTTGAAGTAATACATAGTCTCTTGGAAGTTGCAAGGAAACTAATGTCTTGGAACTTGTAGATGCCCTGATTTGTTTGTTAATGGAGGAGACTAGATCACTGGATCCCTTAGCTTGGTTGTTGGTGAAGTGCTTCTAATATGTTATTGTTATTTCCTATTTCATTATGTTTCCATATTTCTATATGTAGTAGAGAAAAAGTTTTAGACTAAGAAATGACTATTGAAATCACCTTAGTTCTGTTTGTTCTGCACTTCCTTAATGTTTTCTTCTGCTAGGACATGTTAGAGAATTCTTAACTTCTCTCTAGACCCCCTAAGCTTGTTTATTTGATAAATAGTTGAATACAGTTGGTATCAAGCATGACTTATGGTAAGCCCTTCTTATTTTCTACCACTAAAACACCGTTTTTTGAAGTCTCTCTCTAAAGTACCATTCTTTAAAGTCTGCCAAAGATGTTTTGTTTAGATCATACCCTTTGTACTTGGTTAAATAATTGTTTTAGAGATTTTCATAGCTATGATCGAGGATGTTTGAGTTCCCTCTTACTTGATTATAGTTATTTGTGTGTCTTAAGTGTTTTCTATCCTTGAAGGTGGAATCATTAGAAGTTAAATGAGTTTCTCGCCTTCTATATTTCATTGGAAAAGTTTGTCTTGAATAATTATCAACTGTAGTTGGATCATAGAACTTATGGTTTGCCCTGTCTATTGATTGGCCCTACATGCTTTGAGATTTTTTTAAGTCCCTTTGTTGAGAAGTACATATGATAAAGGATTCTTAATTGCCCTTTACCCTACTTTTCATTGTAACAATTAATGTCCATCTCATTACCTTAAAAAATTTGAAGATCCACTGGCCATGTTAGATTTTCCCTATGGTACTCCCTAATCCATTTATGAACTTATCATGACTTTCATTTGACTCCATTTCCCAATGAATTAAAGATTTCGTCATTCTACCTATGTTGTTTTGATCATCATGCCCAACCAAAACTAGGACTCTAAATACTAGTTATGATGTTGCCTTGTCATTTGGTTTACCAATCTGCCAAATCATAGGATCACAAAAAAATCCTTTCAAAAAGTCCCATATATATTTCCCTATCTTGAAATTCTCACACATTGTTCTCTCAAATATTTCGAAGGAGGATTATCACCTCATAATTTTCGGGCCTTGCACCTAGTAATTGGGTAGAGAGGTACTTTATAGCTCAATATAAAAGATACATTAATAATTTAATTAATGTTATATAACATTATGTTAAAAGTAATAAATAACATTATATTCCCAATTTCAGTTCATGCAAATAAAATGCTAAGTTTATAATTAGTACATTGATGTCATGACTGAGAGTCACATGATGATAGAAATCATTCCTTCCATAATAATAGTAATATCACTATCATTAAGTAATATGTGAATGTCTAGACATGTTTTTGGTTTTTATTGACCTCTTTAATTAAAAACTTATTAAGTAGTTGTGGGCTTCATTGGGAGGCCTTTTAGATCGCCTCCCCATTGTCTTTTGTATGGTTCAAGATGGTAACAAGCCTCCTGTTATTTCTTGATACAACCACTCTTGGTTTGAGGAGAATGAATTTAAAAGCGTAGTCGAGGATTCTTGGGTACATCTTAGATCCTAATCCACTTTCTTTTTTAGCTTAAATAGTAGAAAATATTTCTAGGCTCAAGGATGTTGGTAAAAATTTGGTGTTTCCTTTATTGGGAGAAATAAAAATCTCATCTAAAGGTTGTGGAATAAGCTATAAATACTATGTTTGATGATAACCCTAGTGATTATTTCTTTGAAAGGACCAACTAGGAGATGTATTACACTGGATTCGACAAGCTGTTGCACTTATATGTGGTATATTGTGGGGTGCTATTCCCTTGGTTGGTGCTATTTGGATTGTTCTTTTTATGCTGTTGTCTTCAGGTATTGTCTATTGTTATTATATTAAAAAAAATCGACGAGGAAGAGTTCGGTGGCCATGGTACACTTCTTCAAGAAGGAATGTTGCATCCATCACTCTCTTCTTGGTGAAGCCTTTGCTTGCGCCGAACATGCTTATCTGACCACTTCGACCACTTATTTTTGTGCGGTCGGTGCATTTTTAAAGATTGCTATGTTTGAGCCGTGGCTCAAATGGGTGTATGGTAAGTGATTAAAATATTTGTTAATTGTTATTATATAATATTTTGGTGAGAAGAAATATATAAAGGAAAGATTATATATATAAATATTTATATAATTTTGTATAGGCAATAAAATTAGAAGATGCATGTTTTATATTTTAAATATATGCCTTTGGAATGAGAGTCGATTGCCAAGAAATGTGATTTTGGCTTACTCTTTTTATTATATAGTCTTTTTTTTTTTCAGTTAAAAGATATAAATAAAGATTATATATAGAATACTAGTGATCTTTCTTGAGATAAGTTACCTATATCAAGGAAATGATATCTCATTAGTTTATTGGGATTTGATAAACCAATTTACTGTTGACTATTTGCATAAGAATGGATTTATCTTGGGAGTAGAAGATAAGTCCATTGCGTTAATTCCTTTCCGAGGGTTTGCAAAGGTTACATGTTAACTTTGTTAATTATTTTAAAAAGGTCTATCTAGCTCTTATGCCCAAATAAGGGTTAGTCATGCACCTTATTTTTAAAAGATATTTTCTTGAGTAGATTCAAAGAGGGTAACTCTTTAATAAATTATTTACATAAGCAAGAAAATAGAAGAGGAAGGCTCTTATTTTAAAAAGAGATTTTTTGTACTCATTAAATTATGAAGTGATAACAAGTCTATTCTTGAATAGATTAAAGAGAGTGACTTTTGAATTATTTTCATAGTGAAGAAGAAAAGAGAAGTTTCTCACATTAATATTCTATTCATTAACTGTGTTGTAAATAGTAATTTATTTAATAAATCCATGAATAAGTTACCATGATAGTGGTAGAGGTTAATGAATTAATAAATCCATGGATAGTATTCATAAATCCATGGGTAGTTCTCCATGGGGATGATGGAGATTAATTGTTTCATAAAACCATGGGTAGATTACCATGGTGTTTGCAAACATTAGTTATTTAATAAATCCATGAATAAATTACCATGATGTTGGTAAGTTAAGTTATTTAATAAATTCATGGTTAAAGGAACTAATCAGTTTATTCATCTAAGTGATTATTTTATATTATCATCAACGTGAAGTTAAATTCCTCTTGGAGGAAGATCTTGCATATACATGCAACATATGTATTAGCTTTTAATTGAACAATAATATATATTTTTGTATGAAGAAAGATAGCTTGTAGTATTAAAACTACATTGAATATGATTGTTAGTTTAATCTGGAAAATAAGACATGTATTTATATTCATAATTGCGTATATTTACATATGATTACATGTTCACTAGCACTAAAGGTAATAGCTTAAGGGTTAGCTATTTTTATTAAAATGTATGTAAATCACATGCATGATTATCTTAACTGATGTATTAGTGTATTTTAAAGAAAGGCTTGGGAGATGTAGCCATTGTCTTGCAAGAATGTGTGCTTATGCGACGTAAGCATTAGTTATTATGATGACCTATAACTAGTACATGTGAGGTATGTGTTAATAAAGAGAGAATGACAAGGTACTTTACTTGTTTGTCATGATTACACATTGATTAATACTTTAAGAATCTTGACATTAGTTTATGTTGAAGGAATCATAGCAGGGAATGATGGTGACATGTACAAAAGAATATTATGCTTGTCATGTACAAAGGAAAATTATGCCTGTCATGATGGCAGGTAAATGATTAATGTTCGTGCAGATGAGTGAGATTTGCAGGAAGGTCCAATGTACGATGGTCCATTGTAGGTACATCCATGCCACCCAGATGTGAGGATATGAAGACCAGAGGGTAAATGGTATCATATTTATTATAATGGCTTTAAGCTAGAAATTACATATTTCCTTGTAAGATTATATAAACGATGGTTAAGGGATGCTCTCCCTTATAAGTCATTGAGTGATGGGCTGAACACCCTCACAAGCGTTTAATAATAAAATTAAAAGTTTGTTGGTTTTCACCCTAAGGGGTTTCCAGGGTATATTGGTGTTCAATGATGTGATTGATTATTGTGTCCAGATGATGAGGTTGATTCCTTTCTTGTTATGATGTTCATAATGGAAATCATGTGATGACTATATGAGTAATGAGATGAATGGATGGTTACATCATATATTATTAAGTTAATATATTGTAATGGAGGTTGTTAAGGGTTAAGGAGTTTACTATCCTTATTTATAAAATTACACTGTGAACTGTTAAACATTCTATTTAATGATGAGTAACTTGTATACAAAATTTTAACTCGTTACATTTCCCTGTGAAGTTAATGGTGTATGTTACAATGTTACAACATCTCTATTGTACTAAGTTGGTTGGAAATATCTTCTAGAGTGAAAAGAAATATGATCACTCTAAATGCTTTATAGTTACAGAGTTAAAATAAATTTAGGATGATATTCTAGATGAATTGGTTCTCAAAAACAAATTTTGAAAACTTATGTATACAATTGTTTAAGGTTATCTTTTGAATACTAAGGATAAGCTTAATTCTTTCTCCCAGAGTGAAGGCCATAGAGTGCCTTAAGCCTTTTAAGTCTGTGTCAATTAGCTAGATATGCAATATTGTATATCGATGGCTTATTCCCGCTGGGGATTATTCCCATTGCTTATTTCCATCCCATAGGAGTATCAATGGCTTATTAATACCATATTCCCGATGAGCGGATTAATGAGCGGATTATTTTTTTTTTTATAAGTTTATTTCTATTTTTTTATTTTTTATTTCAATTTTTTTTTTGAGTTTTTTTAAACTGTGTACATTATATTATATTTTTTAATTTATTTATTGTATTTTAGATATTATGTTACAAAATTTCTACCAATCTAGATTTCATCCTAAAACTGGATATATCAAGCACCTGGAAGATCTCTTGAGATGAAAACTTCTTCTAAAGTTCAAATGAATCTAACATGATTTAATTTCACAATTAAAATAAGCTATATTACACATGAGTTGGTTCCAATACCATATTTTTATTTTATTTTTATAAGTTTATTTTTATTTTGTTATTTTTTACTTTAATTTTTTATTTTATTTTCATTGTGTTAAATTGTTTACATTACATTATATTAGTCTTTTCATTAAATTTTTTATTTATTTATTGACATTACGTTACATCATCTCTACCCTATATATATAATTTCTGAATATATAATTCGGAGTTGAAAATAATATTTTTTAGTTTATTTTTTTTTTAATATTTTTTAATTACATTTTATATATTTTAAATTTTAATAAAACCAAGATAAGAAATATTACTATTATTATTATTATTATTATTTAATAATTAAATGTGAAAGATAAATATAATAAAAAATATTTTCTTTATATAAAACATGATAATAATTAGCAATCATATTGGTTTATTTTTATAATTAATATATTTCAAAAAATGTTGTAAAATCTATATATATATATATATATATATATATACTTATTTATTTATTTATTTTGAATTTAATGTTATGTTTTAAATAAACTAAAAACTACTATACAAAATGGTTTTCTTGGCTTTGAGTTGTAAAATCTCTACTAGGGTCAACCATGTGAAGGTGAGGGCTTATATGACCCAAAAAACAGTTCATCATTGGCATGGTACTAACCACTGACGTCAACCCACACAATCCATTGCCAATGAGGCATAATCAATAGCATGCATGCACACAAAAAAACATAGGGTGCAAAAACATATACACAACCCACAAACATTACATATTGACTCACAAGGTGACATGTTCACATATTACAGTTACTAGTTAAAAATATTTTTTGCATGTGATTAAGATTGAGTATAAATATTAGCATGTTGATAATTACATTTAACAATATTTTTTGCATGTGATTAAGATTGAGTATAAATACTAACATGTTGATAATTACATTTATTTTATAAGTTAATTGGTATGATATTAAAATTAGTAAGCATTTATATTCTTTATTATATTTAAAACAAAGATTATCCGTTAACAAAATTTCGATTAATATTTTTTCGAGAAAAAGTATAAATTATTAAAATTAATTAAATTTATTTGTTGTATAGATCTTAGTATTAAATAATTAATTAATGTGTTATTACAAATTGATGCTATTATAAATATTGTGTTACTTTTTCTTCTTTTTAAGGGATTTGAACCTTGAGTCTAAGGGTTTGCTTAAAAACTTTATAACATGAAAATGGTTAAAGTAAAAACAAAAAATAATAAATAAATAAAATAATAATAATAATAAAATTTCATAAATATTTAAACTTATGTATTTACACCCTAATATTTAAAATAATATATTTGTAAGTTAATATTCTAATATTTATATATAGAAATAATGATAATATATTATAATCATGTCATATCTCCCTTCTCTCAATTTTTTTTTTTTTTTTTTGTTTAATAGGTGATTGAACTTGTCTTTCATGGTTGAATCTAATTCATCTTGATGCACACCTAACTGTATATAATTATCCTCAATTTATCTCGTATGCTATTTTGTCATTAAAACTTACATAAAATATAAGACAACCCTTATATTTTTATAATACCCTTTATCTCAATTTTCGAGTCATTCCGCCCCACCATTACCTCACTTGAAGTTTTCAATTTCGCTATATCATAAGTGTCAAAATTGAAATTTCGTCCTCTACCTAATCCTGATCTTTTCGAAGGCTTGGGGGTGTCGTGCTATTGGAGAGGGGGTTTGCATGAATTAATTCCATTCCCCTTACCATGGTTACTCCACCTATATAGCGATGGTGTGAATAAATTGTTCCTTCTTTTATATTTAATCCTGATACATCTTCTCACTTGAAATAATAGGAGATATAAAAGACCTATACATGGTCGACAAGTGTAGGCTTGTCAACCTCTGTACCTACGTCCCTCTCGGTGTGGCGCGAGGAGTTAATTCGTTTCACCCAACTCTGGTACCTTGACTTGATACGATTTCAATGTAAAGTAGACACGTAGATTATGTAATCGGGTTTTTAATAGCAGAGATTCATGCCAGCTATGGTCGTTAATGTCTTGGGGTTTTTCGATTTGTTTTTAACTGCGTGATACTCCGATTCTGAGTTGTTCTACTGACATATGCTACCAAAAGTACGATTTCATACGGTGGAGTTAATGTTTCAATCTCTATCAGGATTTCATTCGTCCTTGTCTGTGCTCTTGGTTTTTCGAAAACCCCAGAACGCCATTCCTTTGTTGAATTGACACCCGGACTGTTATCGAGCCATGAGCTAGGGTTTCAAACGTAAACAATTTTTTTCAGCCTCGTTATCTTCCAGGTTTTCGTTTTATTTCATTACCCCTTTCTCATATGCATCTCTGCCTTTCACACAACTCCACGAAGTGCGGCAACTCGGGAGAATTGTTACCAGTGCGTGGGTCTAGCCGTCAGCGAGAAGGTAACCCAAGTTCACATATATTTTTTTTCGTTTCTATGGTCGATCTCTTCCAGATTTGATGATGTATGTTCTCTGAATTTTTTTGGTTGCCAGGATGACGCCCTTTCAGAACACGCGTTGAATTGTTTCCAAGTCCACAGACTCCAACCCACTGCGTTCTATGTCTACGTTTTTCCCTTTTGCATTTGAGTTCTGAAGATGTGTGAGGGTTTCAGACTTCGACAGACAGCCTGAACTGGTTCAAGGGCGGAGTTACTTTGAAATCGTTATGGTTAGTTGAAACTCCCACTGTGTTTATTTTTCTGTGATAGATTTGTATATAGATATATAAGAACCAATTGTATTTTATTTTCTACAGCTACCATTCACTACGATGGATGCCATTCTTATTCTTCTATATATATATATTTTCTTCAGGATCTCTATTCGTTCTTCATCACTCGTACAGGTAACCCTGGTTCCAGCCATTTTCCGTTTCATACAATCTACTAGTTTATCGATTTGATTGTCGGCTTGTGCCTCTTCCAAACGCGTATGATATTTTTATTTTCAGGTCATGTGAGCACGCTGGCAAATGAAATTCCTGACCATGCTAGTTTACGTTGCCTCTGGCAATGACCTAGTCGTTCCTTCGATACCCCTAATCTCCCTTTCAAGGGGTTCTTTTATTGTGTAGATGGTTGACGTCCTACCAACTATGTAAAGTTTTCGTTCTGCCATCGTTTTACTTTGCAGGACATGACTTTCAAGGCTGTCAAAGTTGTATCAAGATCGTATGTTACTGGTTTTAACCCCAAATTGTGCAGACCATGCACCACATTTCTGTTCGGTTTTATTTATGTATTTAATGTCGTGGAAAAAGCAGAATGGACGGTGAACTATGCACACACTTTGGTTTTATCTTTGATTCGAGGCCTGTCGTTATGCTGACCTCGCACTTTCCTTGTCGGTTTTTGGTTCTGATACTCGTTCAGGTGGTCTATAGCCGCCCCTTCACTCAACTGCATATTCTCTCCTACAGGTTTTCTCTCGTTATATACTTCGTTCTGGGCTGGCACTAGAAGGATAAAATATCGTTAATGTGTATGAAATGTTTACTCACAATATTGGTTACCTTCTGAAATTTCGTTTTATTTATCTCTATTAAATTCTGCTAGCCTTGTTGTAGATACCTTGGTTTTCTAGTTCAATTAATTTAGATGATATAAATCCCAAAAGATATCGGCTATGACTGTGCTACCCCACCGATCTAGATATTTAAGTGTAGATCAATATTGTAAAACAATGATTCCATGAATGAAAGTGCTTTCGCATCATACTTAATTTCTCTTTTCTTCTTTAGAGGTTTAACTTGAGGACGTATAGTATATAGAAGTATTCATTCAGTTTCATATGGGTTTCTGAAATCATTTCCAGTACAGTTGGATGCAATTATACATGTAAGGCATGACTATGGGTAAATTTTACTTGCATAGACAGAGATTTTTATACACCATTTACATAGCCTATTTCTGTTGTGTCTAGAGATATACTGTTCACTGCATTAATAGCATGGTATCTTGTTTCTAAGGGTTAATTGAGGAACAATAAATTTCTTCAGACTATAACTACTGTAGTAAAATTTCTGACAGTCCGAATATATGTTTTCTTCTGGTCCTGCCTTCTTCAGGAATTGCTTGATTTCCTAATTTTTAATTGACTAATATTCTAATTGATTTTTATTATACATAAGACTTCTTACAGTTCCAAATTTTAAGAGAAGATTTACAGATGATTGAACAGTACTAGGAATTTCTGCATATAGAATTAACTTCCTATATACCTCTCTTTTCATATGAGGAATGTACAGATTTCTAGTGCAGTCTATGCTCTTCTTATTTTTTTTGTCAAAGTTTAAATATGAATTCCCATATGCAAATCCTTATCTGGGTATATTGACTCTCCTATTGCTTTATTTTATTCCTGCTCATAGAGTGCACTAACATATGAGAAGCAGATTGAAATAAATTCAAGTGTTGGTTCTGTGGAAATACACGTATCCCCAGCTTTGAACCAGAGATGGTTTAGAAATTCTGGTGGATTCTATTTCACACAGTTAATGTCTACAACTATACAGAATTCTGAAGGTGAATACCTTCTAATGATTCTGTTAAATGTAGAATTTACAGTATAGTATATGACAAACCTTTATATGTAGCCAATTCATACTGAAGTAAAGAAAACACCAGATAAGTAGAATTACATACCACTCAGCAAAATGACCAACCTCCCAACCTTAGAGTCCGTCTGTCTCCAGGACTCACCCCCGAGCTGAGATCACCTCCACTACAGACCAACCTCAATCTGTTTAGGAGTGGCTTATTTAAGCTATTGTTCCCCAAAGCATGTTTCTAATTCTGCGTCCAGAATCTCAGGATGCTTTTCTTCCTGTTTGCCTAGGCTTCCCAATTTAGGGATTCTTTAAAGCTGTTTTATGCTTTTCCTCATCTTTTCCAGCTTTTTACCTCTTCCCAACTACTTTCCTCATCATTGGGGAAATTCAGATTTTTCCTCAAAAATCTAAATTTAAAACTTACTATCTTTCAAGGATTTTTTTGAAAGATTGTGGGGACATATTTGCCTCATCCATCCTCACAGATTTAGCAAGTGATCTCATCATCTCATTTTTGGTCAATTTGCACCACAATAATTTATTCATTTCCTCAATTAAATGTTTAATTACATTCACAAAATAATTATCCTTTGGTGTCCACTCCCCTTAGGATGTAAAGTTCAAGTATCTAACTTTAAAATGCAATCACATGAATTGAAATTTTATTACAAATCATATAAGTAAATATTTAAAAAAATATATTTAGACAAATTACACTATTATATCTACAAATAAATAATACATAGAAAAATAAAACAAAGAAAGAATCGAACACATATAAAGAATAAATTCATACACATACAAATAATATAATTAAACAAGACACATACAAATGCATCAAAGAATAGATTCATACACACATAAAAAATACTTTCATACACATACAAATGTAGCAAAGAATAGATTCATACACAAATAGAGAATACATTCATACACATCCAAAGAAAAATTAGGTTTAAGCTGTAACACCCCCAATTTATGTGTTGAATTTGAAAATTTAGACATTTGAACTTTAATCCTAAGGGGAGTGGACCCCAAAGGATAAGTATGGTGTGAATGTAATTTAATATTTAAATTGATGAAATAAATAAAATGATTGTGCATTTTGACCAAGATGAGAATTAGAGATCACTTGCCAAATCCACGAGGATGGATAAGGCAACAAACCCCCACAGTCTTTCAAAAATCCTTGAAAGAGATTAATTTAGATTTTGAGGAGGAATCTAAATTTCCCCAATGAAGAGGAAAGTAGTTGGGAAGAGGTAAGAAAAGCTGGAAAAGCTGAGGAAAAGCATAAAACAGCTTTAAAGAGTCCCAAATGGGAAGCCTAGGCTAAACAGGAAAGAAAGCATCCTGCTATTCTGGACGCAGAATTAGAAACATGCTTTGGGGAAACATGAGCTTAAATAAGCTGCTCCTAAGCAGATCAGAGGTTGATCTGTGATGGAGGTGATCTCAGCTTGGGGGTGAGTTCTGGGAGACAAAGAGGACTCTAAGGTTGGGAGGTTGGTCAATTGCAATAGTGGTATGTTTCTGAAATTTTTGTTCATTTTGATGTATTATGGTATGAATTGGCTACATATAAAATTTAAGGGAATTTGTATGATTGATTTTAGTACTACATTTAACAGAGTCCATCCTAAGGCATTCACCTTCCAGATTCTGTTTAGTTGTAGACCAAAAATCCCTAGAGTAGAAACCACAGAAACTCTAAACCAAGGTCGGTTTAAATCTGAAGTTACTTGGTCTCCATAGATAATTAAATATTATCTTGTTTCATGTAGATACAAAGGTGATAGTATATGCTCATATGTATGCTAGAAAAATATTGTAGCAGAACTGAAGTTTACATGGTACAAAAACAAAAAGAAGAAAGTAAAGACATTAGAATATGAAATTCGAAATTTTGCTAGAGAAGAAAATAATTCTACTCTATAGGATTATTATAACATTTATAAGTGTATATATTGCATTTCTAAATCTACCTTAATCCTTGAAACAAGTATCATAGCAAAAGACTTAATTTATAATTAAGGTCCTCTATTCAATCACTATCGAATACCTATATATATACATCCAAAGAAAAATAGAATAAAAGAGCCATGAACGAGAATAATAACAATATATGTATATATGTATTAAGAATAAAATGTAAGAGCCGTGAGTTAAAACAATAACTCATTGTAACCACGATTATAAAAGAATATTTTAGTGAGGGAAAAATATATACATGTACCATATATCCATGCGAAGTGGCGCACTGTCAAACTATGTTAAACCATAATGACTATTCGATTTATTATGCAGTGGGCTTGTGTCAATCCAATACCCTCGAATTTTACAGCTATTAACGTCCACGACATTTTAGGGTTTGTTTAAACATGATATGGAGTGAACCGATTATAAAACGAGGGTATATTTTAAACATATAGTTCTAAACCGGCATATGAATTCCTATTATCTATATCCATCGTATCTATCATATGGATATTATTTATCATCTGAACATTCATATTTTAAACGATGATAGGCATCATACGTGACCATACAACATAAGAATTAACGCGTAGGTAATAAAAATCAACATTAAAATTAGGAAGCGACGCGGAGATAACCATGACCGTGTAACCACCCTGAATGCAGGGTATCACGGTATGACAGAGTTATCAAGGCATGCCGCCATGCTTGTTCCGTGAAAGAGACTACTAGCATTTAAAAACAACAGAAATACAGAGGCGTAATCGTGTTAAGGGAAGGAAGTTACCGACGGAGGAGTTCGGCTCTTCCCCTGGCAAGGTTCGCGGGTCAATATCGCCAGCTACAGCGAAATAAGTTGACATAGTTGGAGGCGAATGGCCAGAACGTTGTTGACCATAGTCACGACTGAGCCATGTTAAAAAAACAAATACACGTCGCCATAAAATAAGTTTTGATAGTTAGCGTTGGTTCTAGAACAATACCCGATTTCAGAAAACACAGACAAACAAATTAAATGCGTAAATCTCTGCTATCATATGGCCAAACTAGTGAGTAACCTGAGAATAGGGCTCTCCTTCGACCCTGGTATCGCATCGATTTAAACAGAGAAATATAAAAAAAAAAACCAACACAAATAGTCAATACAAAATAAAACAATAGCATGGCAGCCAGGGGGAGGCTATCACACTTGAGCGCAAAGAAACCTGAGATCAGGCGTTGGGGCGTAGGATAACAAGTTAACAAAGGGTTCAGCGTGTCGATAGGAGGAAAACCCATTTGAGGGCTTTTATCCGTTGCGATGCATACTGAGCGCGACAGTAAGAGATAAAAGGGAACCCTTACGAATCAAACGACTCGTCTTCACATCCACGCAGCCTACCAACACCTAGGCTAAGAAAAACAAGGATAGCAAGAGCGTGGCCCAGAAACCCTGTCATCTGCACCCTCTGCACAAACAATTCGTAAACGATTCAGATTCAGCATTACATAAAATATATCAAACGAATTGCAGAATGTAAAGAACGATAGAATGTTACGCATGAACTCTCATACCTTCAGGCTGACCTGGTACTCCTGTATCAAATCCCCATGGAAAGATCAGCTCCCTCGGTGAATGAGTTGGAAATAAAAACAATCACCCCAACCAGAATGAGATCCAACTGTAACCGGAGCTAGATATATAGATAATAACCAGCAGAGGGATAAGTGAGTGGATGCCGCCGAGGTAAGTTGGAAGGGCATGAGAAACCCTAATCCCACTACCCCAGATGGGCAGAGAATCCCAAAGTCGATTTGGAAAACAACCCAGCTTCATCGACAACGTGGTACCCGGTGATGTAAAAGAGTTGCAAACTAGGTACTGAACTGCAGAAGTCGGCTCGCACAGTACTGGGCCAAGCAGGAATACAAACGAAAACGTCGACATGGATCTATAAACGTCGGCGTCGGGTACTCCAATCTCCTGCGTGAGACGCCGTCCCTGCACACCAAACCATCAGACACCAGGATGGAATCCCACACGTTAAACCGAAACCAGGATAACTCGACGCAATGAACATCAAAATGCATAGCTGGTAATATCATTACAGGCGGTAATATGCATACAAGTATAACTTGAGAATTAACGTACCCTACCGCGACGAATTAGAAACAGGGTGGAAAAATAAAACAACGTCACCGGATTTTAGGAATAGGGTTAGGTATAGCCGGGAATGAGTAGGGCTTGAAGCCGCAAAATTGATAGTCAGACCACTTTCATACCCATTAAGAAACCGTGTTCACATGGCACAACGAATAGCCGAGTTCCGGTTATGTAAATCAATGGTCTTGCCGCCTTAGACTCATCGACGTACTCAACTATGAGAACGTACCCATTGTATTATATACAATAGTGATATTTTAAAGTGTTAGTGAGATAGGGGTATATTATGTTTAATACATGCTTGGTACGGATTCAATCATATTGTCAAATGGAATATAGAGGTGGTTATAGTTATACGATTTCAATACTAATACCAAAGGGGGGTGTCATAAATATATATGTATAGGTTATATATATATGTGTGCATTCAATTCAATATTATTAAAGGGTGTAGATATACATGGTATATATATGTGTTATATATATGTAATGAGATAGATATATATACATATATGTGGATTCACTGATATTAACAAGAGGTGTGTTATCTATATATAGGTAGTATATCTATATATATATATATATGTGGATCGAAAGATATATGTGTTGAATATATAGGTGGATTCAAAGATATATGTGTTGAATATATATATGTTAGGTGAGGTTATTGAAAAGTATGTATGTCCATAGAGTCTATGTTTATATTATGTCTAGAAAAAAAAACATCCCATGATAATATAAAGGGGTATGGAAGTATATATATACTTGGTTGAAAGGTATACAGGGAAATTTTCAATGCTTTTAGGAAGGGAGAGATACTAGATGAGTAGAGGAAATTTTAGCAAGAGGGAACTAAAGTTAAATTTCTGAACTCATTATTCAAATAACTAGGTAAATAGAGAGGAAACCCTAGAAGTAGAGAAAAAAAAAAATTTTAAACTGGAGGTGTTACAAATGGTATCAGAGCCCAAGTGCAAAAACTGGGCTGTTGTTATTGTGCTCACTAAATTCTGAATGTATTGAACATTGTAGAGATTGTTTTTTTTTGTCTTACTAATCAAATGTATGAGTGTGGACAGTGGTGCTAAAATGGCTGAAGAGGGAGGAATTTATGTGGATCTGCGTGATGAGTTTGCTACTCCAGATCCCAATGCCCTGGTAATGGCCATGTTGCACAGGATGCAACGAGAATTGGCGGAACTAAGAAGTCAGAATGACATGTTGTCATCAGCCAGTAAGGAGCAGGAAAAGCTCATCAGAGAACTAACTTCCCGGAACAGCCAGGAAGGCGAAGGTTCCGGAAAGAGGAAGATGGATGAGTCTGATGATGATGATGCAGCTAGACATCAACACAAGCAGAAAAGAGAATTGCAGGGAGAATTTCGAAAGATTAAACGTCCCTCCTATGATGGGGAGAAGGAAGAAGATGCTGAATCTTGGTTGTTGAACATGATCAAGTATTTCCAAGTATATGAATATGAGAGCAATCTGAAGGCCAGATTAGCTGTGTATCAGCTACAAGGAAAGGCTACACTGTGGTGGGAAGAGACAAAAATGGTGCATGCCATTGATGAAAAGACAGTTACTTGGGAATATTTTCAGGCTAAGTTCAAAAATCGTTATTTGAACGAACGTTATTATGATGATAAAGCAAAAGAATTCCATGAACTTAGACTAGGACAACTCACTATCGATGAGTTTGTCACTAAGTTCACCAATTTACTGAGATATGTCCCTTACATTAGGGAAGAAAAAGCAAAGGTCCAAAGGTTTTTGAATTGCTTACCTACTGTGTACAAGGAGAAAATTGAGTTTGACAACCCAAAGACAATGGATGAAGCTGTTAGAAAAGAAAGATTATGCTATCAGCAGTTTAAAGGTAAGGCTGAATAAGGGAAGAGCTGGCTGAACAAGGGTGAGTTCAAAGGGAAAAGACCAAAACCAGTCACACGCAATTTGTCACCGTCCCTACCATTCCCCGTCCCGCACAATGGAGGACTCATTATGTGACCTGTGAACACTGTCATGCCTTGAAAACATCATCAATGCATCCCTCTGAGTATGAGCTTCATTTCCCCTTGAGACATCTCCTTGCAAAATCCATGAAAAAACAGCTCTTTTTGCATTGGCGCGGGTAGACAGTTCAGTGCTCGCGCCAATCAGGGAAATCCTGTAAAGAGGTTGCGCCACTTGGCGCTCTGTCATAGAGCAGCAATCGCGCCACCCATTTTAGGGACTGTTTTTTAAATATGGATGGCGGAAGTTGAGTTCAAACAAACTCACAAACCACTGCCTATCTTGAGTTGGGAGGTTTGGTTGCGGGAGTTCTATGGAAGGGAATTGGTTTTGCCACCTCCCATGGAACCTTCCTTGTTGATAGGGCCAATCCCATAATAATAGGGATCCCAACTCCCTCCTTCCCCATCTATAAAAGCCTGCTCAGATCCATGGCAAGCTAGTCTTGAAGTGCTAAAGCTTTGCATCTCCCTATTCCCAAGTGCCTTTGTGCTGTAAAGAATCCCTTCTTTCCCTTAAGGCCCATTCAAGCGAGGAGACCATTGTTACGAGACTCTCCGGAGAGGTTTCCCTTTCCTTGGCGAGCTTTGCGAGACGTGGACAACCGGAGACCCGTTCGAAGGAAGCTGCGACGTCAGAACTTGGTTGTAACTTCTATTCGTTTATCACTTTAATAGATGACTATGATTATGGTTCCACTCCTTTTTTCCATCATGTTAATGCGAGTAATATCTTTTCTGACCGATGTTTAGTTACGTATGCTGGTTCCTATGCTTGTATCTGTTCGTTTCTTCTGTGTGCAGGTGTTCATCCGCGGAGATCGCGGAAGGATTGTGATCTGCCAGGGCTGAAGGATGGGGACATCTCTTCTTCGGATCTAGCGTTGGAATCCAGGTAGGCTCTTATCCCAAGTCTTTCATTCGTAACTAGGAGCTTGCGTCATAGCATTGTTTGTTTGTTGCTAGACCCCTGCTGGGCTAGTAGGGATCGCCTCTGTCCGCAGAGGGGATTTACCTCCTCAACAAATTGGCGACTCCGCTGGGGATCATCTGGTTTTCCTTGTCCCGTTTATGATTGGTTCGCTTTGATTGTTTCTCCTTGCTTGATGAACCTTCTGGGTTGGATTCTTTCACTATTTTAGATTCTTGGTTTGCTTAGCTTGTATTGGTCTACTTTCAGAGTAGCTTGTTTTTTAATTTTTATTGAAGAACTCGACTGGCGCGGGTTTTAACCCGACAGTCGCGCCACTTGGCGCTTGTTGCATTTGTCTGTCTCGCGCCAATCGGCCTCTGGCGCCAGTTTCAAGTCCACAGTCGCGCCACCCCTGTGACTTTTTGAGTTTCTTCATTTTTTAGCTTTCTGAGCTTGACCAATACTTTTCTTCTTGATTTTCTGATTGTCTGAGTGTGTTGGAGTCTTGTTTGACTGGAATTCACCGCTATCCTTTGGTTGTTTGCCTCTATCTACCGATTTCACGATTTGAGCCCTAGGGCATCTAGTGGCTTAGTGAATCGAGCCCTCCTTTGGAGTTTTGGTGTCTTGATTATCCTGTCAACTTGTTGATTGATTCTCCACGCTCTCTTACCAGTCTTTGATTGTTTTGCTGCGTCTTTTGAGTGATTGTTCATTCCTTCATTCAGAATTCGTTTGCCTTGCTTTGGACCTAGATCACATGGTCCATCGGAAGTTTTCAAGTCTTTCTTTGCTTTGAGGGACTTTGGGTCGATTTAGAGATTTGGTTGCTTGCTTCGTTGAGTGAATGTTGTTTGCTTCGCTCTCTTAGATATAATTTCTCAAATTGTTCCTTTTGTTTTCAGTGCACATTAGCCATTAAACATTGAAAATCAAAAAAATAATCTCTTTTGCTTTTGTTAAATTAGTGCAAATTGTGATCTTTTCCATATTGCTAGTGATTAGTGTTTGGATGAAAAGTGTGCAATTGCATTAGTTGCATTAGAGACATTCTTGTTTGTATTCCGTTCATTTCGTTTATATAAAAGCTCTCAACTCTCATTTAACTAGTTTTCATCGAACGAAATGTTGCATCGTGGCATATAGCTTGCATTTAGGAGACACTACATACGATAAGGCCTGGAAATTGAAACTTAATTGAAGATCAACTGTAAAATTTATTTAATTAACCTAAGGCAACATTGGAACTTAACGCAACATATTTAGAAGGTCTAGGCTAGAGACGTGTTCCGGCGTCGTTAAACCTAGCAGCTGTCGTTCGCCTCTTGGCTTTAGACAGCGCTAGTACGAACTTGCGCTCCCCGTACCGTCGTGTATATAAAGGGAGACCCCTATAGGTTTTCAATCCTTTATCCATAGGAAGCCGAGTCTGCCGCCCTATGCCCGTGATACACCGAACACAGCATTCGGGGAGACTACCTGCACGTACGGAAAGTCCTTGGTCGATTTCTGTTTCATTTTTGAAACCAAGGTGTATATTGCAGTTCACGGATATTTGGTACACCTTTTGTGCCTAGTTTTTTCCTGAGCAGTCATTTGGTCTTTTCTGACTCCCTAAACTTGAAAAGACCGTCAAGCGCTTGTCCTTTCACGCTTGTATCAACTCTGAAAGAGATAGAGTCATCTTTTTATCGTTTCTCGACTCTTAAAATATGAAACAGTAGAATTTGTTTATTTTCCAATGTGGTAAAATCAATCTCCCACGATAACACACCCATTTAGATATTGCTTGTGACTGTTTGATCGTGTGTCTTAACTCGTTTTCAGCCCGTGTGTGTGTGTGCTCTCTTCTTCTAGTCTTTTGTCACGGTGGCGGAACCCTCGGTTTCGTCTACTGGTAATCCTTACACGGACGATTCTTCAGAGGCTTCTGAGCCTTCTGTTGAACCACAGCAGCCTGTTGTTTCCGAGTTCCCTGACGGGGGACCGGTCCTCGCCGAGCAACCCTTTGGAGAACTAGTTGAGTTCAACTGGCCCTTTTCGGACCCTGTGTCTGAATTGAGATTAGGAGCTGATTTCCTTTCTCTTACATCGGGTTCACCGTTTGTTGCTGCTGTTTTTCCTCCTAGTCCTCGCCGTCTTCTGCGTGATTTAACGGCAGGATCAACCATGAGTGATTCTGGTGAGGAAATTCCGGGGTCTGATGACTATCAGCGCATCCCTCGTAGATTTTTTGAGGGAGACGGTTCCGAGCTGGCTACCACATCGTCAGCCAGTCCTTCTTTGCCACAGGGATACAGATCTCTGGGTCAGATCATTTCAGTTGCTGCCTCTATGGGGATATCATCTCACAGCCGAGAGAGAGTGCCACTACACACGGTGTCTCCTTCGACGCCGCGTCATACTGTTCCGTGCGACCTTGTTTGACGGGCGCACTCTTCTGTGTGTCTCGAGCGTACGCTGCTACCGTACGGGACGGCTACGGGGAACATTTGTCTAGCTGCGCTGTACGGAGAATATCTCTCCGGAGGAGTATCGGTTGTTTTTACAGCAGCCGAACGCCGGAGCTGGACAACTCCCCCAAGATCCTTACCGATCTTTCTTTTCGCACTATGCACAAGACGGCACTCCCGTGTATGGTTTTCCGGGTCAGCTTGACGAGCATGGGGACATTTTGCGCCTTCCTGCTCCTGAAGCTTATCTTTATGTTCAAGGTTTACCGTACAACCAGGCTCAGAACCTGCAGGCACAGCCTTTTCAAGGCCAACCTGCAGGCCAACCTGGCTATCGGTATGACCCGCAGGGACAGCCCAATCAAGGCTACTCTGCGGGCCAGCAAGGGCCATTCTATAATCCGCAAGGACCATATTATAACCCTGCTGGTCAACCTGCTCAGCCTCAGCCGGGGTATCAACAGGGACCGGCCTATGGACCTGGGGGGCAAATCCAACCTTCTTTACCGATGCAACCGCAATATCCTGTTGTCTCTAACGTTGCATATCAGCCAGGACCACTTTATGGTTCTGCTTCAGGTCAAACTGGTTTCCAGCAAGCACCTGGTCTTGTTCCACCACCAGGCCAACCGGGTCATCCGGTACAACCTGGTGTCCCGCCTCCAGGCCAACCAGCTTATTCGGTGCAACCTGGGGCTCACTTACAACCAGGTCAGCCTGCGCAACCAGCGCCGCCTGTCTATCCGGGCCAACCTGTTCATTCAGGGCCGCCCCCTCATTCGGGCCAACCTGTTCATTCAGGGCCGCCCCCTCATTCGGGCCAACCTGTTCATTCAGGGCCGCCCCCTCACTCGGGTCAACCTGTTCATTCAGGGCAGCCCTCTCATTCGGTTCACTCTGCTCAGCAGCCTGCTCATTCAATGCCGCAGCCAAATCAACAGCTGCGCCCTACGTACCAGGCTCCGCAGGGTTCCACTTATCAGCAGTCTACTCATCCTCAGAGTGGTTATTATCCTCATGGTCAATCTCAGCCGAACTATAACCACTCTGGAGGCTCTCAGTATCAACCTCCTCCACCCGGTTCTAACTATGCTCAGCAGCCAAATCCAAGCGGCACAACATACGGAGGCAACGCCCTAGTCGAGGACGAACTGCGGTTGTCGGGCCCACCGATGGTTACCGAATCCAATCGATGCGGCTATACGGTGTGGCCCTCACGGTCGAATCTACGGGAGAAGTGAGAACCCGCTGGGGGCGAGGGATGTTCACAACCATCGTGGAGCATGGGTGCCGGACCTTATTACGGGACGGCATGAGGATTAACCCTCCAATGCCGTTCACAGCTACCTTGAATCATCGGATGTTTCAAAGTTGACCAATGATCCGATTTCTCATAATCCATATTGGCCTCCGGTTCCCACCAAGATACCAGGAGATTGTCCCAAGTTTGAGGGCAAAGCTGGCGAAGACCCCCAGGCGCATGTGATGACGTACCACCTCTGGTGTTCGTTTAACTCTTGGGTCGACGATTCGATTCGTTTGCGTCTTTTCCAGCGTACGTTAACAAGAGCTGCTGCTAAGTGGGGATATGCACAAACTATCTGGCGTGGTATACCTACTATCCCTTCCGTTAACTGGCTTTCTCACGCATTTCCGGGTTACCGGTCCGGTATGGGCGGGAGCTGCGCACCTCTGTCTTCACGAAACGCCGGCTAGGCACTCACATCTCGGATCACATCCATGAGGTGGGCAGCGTCGTCATCGGCCCGGTCAAGTTTCACATGCACAGTCATGTTTTGACTCACTGGTTCACGACCTCCTTTGTGAATAAAATCGCTCAGGATATCGCGATGGGAGCGTGTGTGACGGAGGAACAAGCTATCGCGCGTGCCTAGTATCTGGATCTTGTTTATTCGCAATCTGGCACGCTTTATGACATCCTGCCTGATGCTCCACGGCCCGGAGCCAAAAAGACCCCGCCTACCCCTACGGTGGATGGCGTCATTGGTTTCGTCTCTCAAAATTCGAAGAAGTCTTCGAATGGGAAGCAGAAGGCTAATTCTTCCAACAATACCTCTGCTAATCCCGCCTCATCCGATTCTGGTAAATCCGCGGAGGTAAATGCTGTTCAGGCCAATCTTGCAGACAAATCCTCCAAGGGGAAGAAGAAGGGCAAAGGCAAATCAAAATCTAATGCCCCGAAACCGGAATCTAAAACTCGAACTGAGGATGGCTCCCAACGTAAGCCGAAATTTCCTTGCCTCATCTGTGAAGGTGACCATTACACTAAGGATTGTCCACGACGATCCGAAATCAGTCAACTTCTTAAAGGCTCAAAGGGAACTCCGGCTATTTTAAAAGAGCCATTTCCATCTCAGCAGACCCAGATGGTCGAACAAGGTTCATCATCTGCACCGTTTGGGTCTCAAGTTTTCATGATGAAGACTAATGCACCTATCACTATTGCTACGAGATCGAAGGATTACAATAGTCAGCAGCAGGCACCCGGGAAGGCAGTGGCGGAAGGACCGCCTCCCCCACCTACTTCTGGTTCATTGGAAATCGAGAAGCCGACTCTCGAACCCGTTGTGAAGCCACCTCCCAAGGGTGTTCTTCGGAGATCCTCTTATAACCCAAATGCTCGTGCCGCTCAACATTATAGCATCGTTGAGGATCTGGCACAGGCGCCATGTGCCATGTCTGCACTTGAGGTTCTTCAAAGTTGTCCTTCACAACGGAAGGCTTTGCTGTCTGCCATCGGTGGTATTGATCCCGCCGACTCGAGCCTTCTCACCTTTGATCTGGAGAATTTTACTCCCCGGCTTCCACATCAAATCGCTTTGGTTATTCAAGTCGGGATTAACGGTCTGAACGTTCACAGAGCCGTCGTAGATGAGGGTGAATCTACTTGTGTTATGTCCTCCGCTTGTTGGAAGGCCATCGGCTCTCCAACTTTGTCGTCATCTCCTAATGCCCTTGAGGCATTTGATGGTCGGGAATCTAAACCCCTGGGAGTTCTCGAGAGTCTTGCGATCACATTACAGGGAAAAACTGTCAACGTGGAAGTAGAAGTGGTTGACGCCAAACTCAACTACAATATACTTCTTGGCCGCAGCTGGACCCATGCCATGCTCTGCGTGTCGTCTACTGTCTTTCGATTCATCAAGTTCCCTCACGAGGGCAAGATTGTCACGGTAGACCAGTTGTCATTTTTTACCTCTAGCTCCGAGAACAACGTGCCGTCTGTGGATCAAATTCCGAATCCCCCAGACAGCATAGGACCTGGTCTTTTCAAAGACCCAGTCCTCATGGGTATTTTCCCTGCGCCGCCACCGAATACCGCTCAAGTTAACATGTTGTCCAGGAATGATGACCCCTGGCTGATTCCTACACCTGAGCAGGTATATGAGTTTGGAGAATCCATGCCTTTAACGCCAGTAGAGATCAGCTACTGTGAGATTGTTGACGCATCGAACCCTCCACCTCCTCAGCATGCTCCGATGAGCATGGCTCTTGACGTCTACTCACAATCCCCCTGGCTTGGTCAGGCTGATTCGCCTGATCCTCTTAAAGAGACTTTTCCCTCAGATGAGGCTATCATTGAAACTATGTCTCTTGAGGAGCTACCCTAGGGCGATGGGCATCATCGTTCCTCGTTTATGCCTAGCTTGGGGGCAATGACTGACTGTCTCGAGCGCTATGCTACTCAGGTTCCTTCCCCTCCTCTTCAAACACCGATCTTGACGCACGAGGTCTTTTCGAAGGGTAATCTGAGTAACATTACTCAAACAGTTCCTATCAACATCTCTGTTAAACCAGGGATTGTTGAGAACATTCATGTGGGTGTGACCTGTTCTCCCGAAGAGATCCAGGTCTATACGGAACTTTTCAAAGAGTTCAGAGATGTTTTTGCATGGTCCTACGAGGAAATGCCGGGAATTGATCCTAGTATTTTCGTGCACGAGATTCCAACCTATCCAGGTGCGAAACCCGTGCGCCAACGCTTGCGTCCCATGCATCCTCGGAAAGCCGCCGCTATCAAGGCAGAAGTTGAAAAACTTCTGAACGCAGGGTTTATTTATCCTATCCCCCTTACAGAATGGGTGTCCAACATCGTCCCTGTCGATAAAAAGCAGGGTACCATTCGAGTCTGTGTAGATTATCGCGATATCAATCGCGCCTGTCCTAAGGACAATTATCCCACTCCGTTTATCGATCAGATTATCGACGATTGCGCTGGGAGTGAGATCTATTCCTTAATGGACAGTTTCTCAGGTTACAACCAGATCAATATCGCACCTGAGGATCAACATAAGACCACATTCATCTGTCCGTGGGGCACTTTTGCATACAAAAAACTCCCGTTCGGCTTAAAGAACGCTGGCGCCACGTTTCAACGTGCTATGTCATATGCTTTTCATGATATTCGCCATATTGTCCAGCCTTATCTGGACGACTTGCCTGCCCATTCGGGTAAGCGAGAGGATCATCCGGAGCATCTTCGCCAGATATTTCTTCGCTGCAGACGCTACAATATTAGGCTGAATCCTCATAAGTACGTCTTCTGCGTCGACTCTGGCCGTCTTTTAGGCTTTATAGTCTCGAAAGACGGAATTCGCCTCGACCCTCTAAAGGTTGAGGCCATTGTAAATCTCCCGTCACCCTCCTCCCTTTATCAGTTGCAGAGTCTGCAGGGGAAAGCGAATTTTCTTAGGCGCTTCATCCCGAACTACGCCGAGGTGGCCAAAGGATTCACTCGTTTGTTAAAGCAGAATGTTCCCTTTCATTGGGACGAAATCGCTCAAGAATCCTTTGAGAAGCTGAAGACATTGCTCGTCAATGCTCCGTTGCTTCGTCCTCCGGACTACCACCACGACTTTACTTTGTATCTAGCCGCCGCATTTAGCACCATCGCCATGGTCTTGGTGCAGGATGACGAGAACGGTGATGAACATGTTGTTTATTACCTGTCTCGGAACCTTCTCGACCCGAAAACGCGTTATGCACATGTCGAGAAGTTGGCCTTAGCAGCAGTACACTCCGTACAACGCTTTCGCCATTACATCCTTTTGCGCACGATAACAGTGGTTTCAGACTGCAACCCTATGACGTATATTCTTTCTAGACAATTACTAGGGGGCAAGTACTCCAAATGGATCGTCATCCTGCAGGAGTTTGACTTGGAGTTCACCACTACCAAGTCAACTAAATCACTGGTCTTCGCGGATTTGATATGTTCTCTCCCTACAGACTCTGTTCCTTCACACTCAGAAGATCATATACCGGACGAAACGTTGTTTCTTATTGATACTCGTGATCCTTGGTACGGTGACATCATAGTGTATCTTCAGACCGCGACATTCCGGTCTGAGTTGGATAAAGCTGCACGCCGTCGGATTCGGCACCAGTCCCAACCCTACCGCATAGTAGGAGATACCTTATATCGTATTGGAGTAGATTCGGTGCTTCGACGATGCCTTACCTTGGACGAGGCTGAGAAAGTCTTGAATGACTGCCACAGTGGCGCCTGTGGTGGACACATGTCCGGATATGCCACTGCCCAAAAGATTCTGAGGGCAGGTTACTTCTGGCCTTCTATATTCAAGGATTGTATCACTGCAGTCCAAAAATGCCATCCGTGCCAGATTTTTCAGCGCAAGATGCGCGCGCCGCCGTTGCCTTTGCATCCCGTTATTACCGTCGGCCCTTTCGCGAAATGGGGCGTAGATTTTATGACGTGTAACCCTCACTCGGCCGGGGGGCATGCGTATATCATTTTCGCCGTCGACTACTTCACTAAGTGGGCCGAGGCGATGCCTACACTAGCTGCTGACGGAAGAACGGCTGCTTCATTTTTATTCAACCATGTTATTGCACGATTCGGGGTTCCTCAAGCCATCGTCACTGATCACGGTACTCATTTCCGTGATTACATGATGGCGGAGCTGACAGCTGCGTTGGGCTTGCATCACGACAGCTCAACGCCATACTACCCTCAAGCGAACGGTCAGGTTGAAGCGGTGAACAAGGTTTTGGTCACTATGCTTCAACGAACAGTTGGGATTCATAAATCCAGTTGGCATCTCCAACTGTTCTCATCTCTCTGGGCGTACCGAACATCTGCTAAAAGTGCAACCGGATTCACACCATTCCAACTGGTGTACGGTCTGGAAGCTACTTTGCCGGTTGAATGTGAAATTCCTTCACTCAAATTAGCTGTGGAGCTCTTACCGGATACTTCTCCTGAGGAAGAGCGTCTTCTGTATCTCGAACGGTTGGATGAAACCCGTCGTCTAGCTGCGTTGATTATCGAAGCACAAAAGAAGAGGGTCAAATCTCATTTTGATCAATCTGTTTCTCCCCGTTCTTTCATTGAAGGAGACCTAGTCCTCTTGTACGATCAGGCACATGATAAGCTTGGTGCCGGTAAACTCCGGCCCATGTGGCACGGTCCCTATATAGTAAAACGTGTTTTGAAAAATGGGGCCTACGAACTTATAGACTACGAAGGAGTTCCGTTGGCGCAGCCCAGAAATGGGCTGTACCTTAAGAAGTACTACGCCTGAAATGATTTCTTGGTGTGGTGTGTGTACATAGGTGTGTGATTGTCATTTGTGTGCATGGTGTGGTGTGCTTTGTAAACATCTTTCTGCTGATCGGGTCTTCCTGGTTGTGCAGATGTCTTTTCACCCATTTGTTGGTTTCGCGGACGGTGCCTCCCGCAGTACCAGGAATCTGTCTTCTGCAGCCTGGGTAATCTACGATCCTGCTGGTGAGTTGATCGACCTGCAAGGTGTTTGTTTAGGACGTACCATGAACAATATCGCGGAATATAGCGCCGTGTTGGAATTATTAACCGAGGCAGTAAACCTTGGTATCCGTGAATTTCTCGTGTACCTAGATTCACAGCTTGTAGTGTTGCAGCTGAACGGGCACTATTCGGTAAGAAACCCGTCCATTTTATGATTGTATTTGCGTATTCGATTACTGGAAAGGAATTTTGAATACATTACATATCATCATATACCCAGACATTTGAATACATTGACAGATGCAGTAGCAAATTTGGTGTTAGATAGACATTTGCGCAATTTATAAATCATCATCACATGTGAAGAAGACTCATCCAGAAATAGATATGCATATATATAGATATCGAAATGTTTACATAGAAGTGTGTCACATAAAACTCAAAAAATATACATAATTGTCTTAATACATCCGGAGACACTGTGTCTCTCAAAAAAATAGGTGTGGCTAAATCCTAGAGACTAATCAGCATGGTGCTCATGATAGCACGTCACTGCACGCACTAGCCGCCTCGGGATTCGGTGGAGCCGGTTTGGAACTCCCACCGTATGGCGCTGGTACTCCATCGGTACATCTGACAGTCGGGCATAGTCTGGGATCCCATGGACGATCCCCTCGAGGTTCTGAACCAGTGCCTCTCCTCCGGTACCTTCCCCCTGGATCTCGGGGGCGAGTTGTGTCCTCCGGAAGATAGGAGACATCCCGGCTGGTCTCTCAGGTCCTACACCTACATGCATATATAATTGTGTTAAGACAACTGTGTATTAACAAAAAAACATATAAACATAAAATCAAAATATGAGGTCTTACCCAGCTCTTCGTCCCAGTGGTCTCCTTCTGGTAGCGGGAGATCCGGGTCCCCTGTAAAGTCAGTTCCCGCATAGGGCCAATCTTCCACAACGATTAGTTGGCGCCGTATCCATCTGAAGAACTCGGGCTTCCAGGACATCTGTTGCCCGCCTCCAGATCTGGGCATCAGTGCTGCCCAGCGAGCCATTCTCGGCTCTCGTGGTACCGGACTCACCACATGGGCCTCTTGGCCCTGGAAGGTTGGTATGTGTTCCAGAATGAACGATACCAAGATGGAACCATACCCAAACTGCTTCAGTTTGCCCCGTTTGCACTTTGTGAGCTGCCTTTTCATGTTGATCGTGATGGCTGTTGCCCAATCATACAGTCGGGGACCCATGCATTCTGAGGCCAGTAAGAGTTGAGTCTTTGTAGCGTCGTGCGGTGCCTGCGATCCAGCAGCCCGCGTAATTGTGTGGAGTACAACTCTCAGTGCTAGATCAGGGATGGTTGAGATGTATACCTTCTTACTACCTGTTCCTGTTTGTGCCCCACGGCACACCCGCGCCATTACTTCTTCCATCTTTTCCCCTGATGGTCTGCTCCCAGTCAGTACAGTGGTAGGACCCCTGCGGGATAATCCAGTAACGAAATAAATGTCAGTGACCTCCAATTCCAACACCTGGTCTCGTATTCTGAATACTTGGTCATTTTCATCCCAGAGGTTGATCAGATATTGGAGGAGCTCAGGCTGAGCTCGTAAGCATGGCGTGAGAAAGAACTTTTTTAAGCCACAGTCTCTCAGAGCATTCATACATGCTTGGCTTTGCATGGCCTCTTCGTCCTCATCTCCGTGTTCTCGTTCCTTCCATTCGATTGCCATTCTGACTGTTTGTCTGCATTCACATGGTCCAAAACCCCTGATTAGATCTTTTGTGAGCTTCGAAATTCAAGAAATTTGGCATAAATAGCGGAATTTTAGGCGAAAATTTGGGTTCCGCCGCTGGCGCGACTGTTTTGCTGACAATCGCGCCATGTGGCGCGGGCCCTTTGGTAAAAAGAGCTCAGTGGCGCGGGTCCGTGCCCGATACCCGCGCCACTTGGCCCGGCCCTAAAATTTCAAAGGTGCCCTTACAGAGCTGATTTCTAAGGGGAAATCATTAAAAAGTGCATGGAAAGAAAGAGAAAAGGAGCGCCTCTTACCTGTCACAGACGAGACGCTGAATAGTTGCCTGGATTGGTCGCAATCACCGTCAGAAGATTCTGCTCCAAATGGACCACTGTTGCTCTCCACAAGGTAAATAGTAAAAAGTAATTTTATTTTTTACCATTAGACATATTTATAACTTTTCGACGTTAAATGAGCTTTAAAAGTTATTTTTTTGTCAAATATTTGCATGTATTATGTCGAAAATGGATTTTACGCTTGTTGGGTATGTGCAGCGGCAGGTTTTTGCGACTTAAAAGATGGAAACGAGTTGTATTTTATACTTTTTCGGACTCGGTAAATACACGAAAAAGTCACTCTGGAGTCATCTTTCAGCTCTTTTTCTGACTCTCTAAATATGAAAAGATCGTCGAGGCCCTTGTCGTTTCGATCTCGTTAAAATGGACACGAATCGACATTCACCCGGTATAAGTTTAACCCTTTTTCGGGCCGGGATGGATTGATTACGAAAAAGGAATACCCTAGCCTATTGCGACTAGGAGGTTTTCCCGGATATTGTTTTCTACCTTTTCGGATCTGGGGAACTATTTACGAAAAGGGACCCGTGGAGTTTTCTTTTCCGCTGTCTTTTCAAACTCTCTAAACATGAAAAGACGCCGAGTTCTTCCTTTTTCAGACTCGTTAAACCCTGATGACATTGGATTCCGTCGAAATGACGTTCTCCGAGTTTCTCCTTCCTAGGACTCGTTAAATGCACTAGGATGGATTCGCCCGAAGGGCGGACTTATATCACAAGCATATGCTATCCCCTTCAAACTTGTTATCAAAAATAATTGGGGTACTCGCCAGAAATGGTGGGGGAAAAAATGGAACCATCGTCGTTGTCGTCGGCAGTATGTCGCTCTTGAACATGGCACTTGTCTGCATTCGTGTCGGGTTGGGGACATCTCATCTCGTTGCTTCACTTTGCTTCCATGGGTTTGGGTAATCTCTTTTGACCTCTCATCTGTTCACTGCCTCGTCGCCATGACCTCTGATCCGTTGATGTCAAATACTGCCAAGTCCATTATCGTGCCGTTCATATGTTCAAGAGAAGTTGGCCTCTGCAAATATCAACCTTCCTCTGTTTCTCATATGGTCCTAATTCACAACAAAAAATTATGTTCCTCTGTCTCGTGTCGATGATGTGGGAATCATTATGGCCCACCTTCGATCAAGGTCACTTCCTGTCGACTTCAACTCATTATCCCGGAAGTTGGTCTAGAGACTCCTGATGGTACCTTGGAGCCTGCATGCCTCAATGGCAGGTTCGTCGCATTCGACGTGAAGTTTACATCATTGACTTCCGATCGGATGATTCTGCGGGTGTTCGACGTCAACTCATTTATTCACACGCCGTAGATTGTACCTATAGTACCTTGAGGACCATTGTCATTATTGGTGGTTTCTCTCGCGTCTGTTAACAGCTTTCATCATTGGCTGGTAATCAGACGATGTTCTTGCATGTTCGACATCAGCTCACACATTCGCATGCTAGAACTTGTACTTGTTTGGGTCGAGATGGAGCGCAAGACCCTGGATTGTGTCTGTTGTAATCCAGGCTGCGATTGTGGATTGTTATCATTATGTACATGACTCACTGATTGGATGGCTGCGACCATACCTGAGTCTATTTGTTTGATCTTAGTTGGATGGCTGCGCCCATACCCTGAATCCGGATTATAGCATACTCTGTTCGGATGGCTGCGTCCATACCATAGATATACATCATGTACTTGAGATATCAGTTGTATCTTTCTGTGCAGGTTTTCCGACGGCGGGCCTTCAGTTGGACATGTTCTCGTAAAGCATTTCACCCCTCTCTCTCTCGGGCCTCATGCTTTGGGGGGCATCTGTTACACAGTAATTTGTCACCGTCCCTACCATTCCCCATCCCATATATATATATATAAAAAAAAAAAAAAAAAAAAAAAAATTGCATTAACTGGAGGTGTTACAAATGGTATCGGAGCCCAAGTGCAAAAACTGGGTTGTTATTATTGTGCTCACTAAATTCTGAATGTTATTGAACATTGTAGAGATTGATTTTGTTGTCTTACTAATCAAATGTATGAGTGTGTACAGTGGTGCTAAAATGGCTGAAGAGGGAGGAATTTATGTGGATCTGCATGATGAGTTTGTGACTCCAGATCCCAATGCCCCAGTGCTGGCCATGTTGCACAGGTTGCAACGAGAATTGGCTGAACTAAGAAGCCAGAATGACATGCTGTCATCAGCGAGTAAGGAGCAGGAAAAGCTCATCAGAGAGCTAACTTCCCGGAACAGCCAGGAAGGCGAAGGTTCCGGAAAGAGAAAGATGGATGAGTCTGATGATGATGATGCTGCTAGACAGCAACATAAACGGAAAAGAGAATTGCAGGGAGAATTCCGAAAGATCAAACCTCCCTCCTATGATGGGGAAAAGGAAGAGGATGCTGAAGCTTGGTTGCTGAACATGATTAAGTATTTCCAAGTATATGAATATGAGAGCAATCTGAAGGCCAGATTAGCTGTGTATCAGCTACAAGGAAAGGCTACACTATGGTGGGAAGAGACAAAAATGGTGCATGCCATTGATGAAAAGACAGTTACTTGGGAGGATTTTCAGACTAAGTTCAAAAGTCGTTATTTGAATGAACGTTATTATGATGATAAAGCAAAAGAATTCCATGAACTTAGACTAGGACAACTCACTATTGATGAGTTTGTCACTAAGTTTACAAGTTTACTGAGATATGTCCCTTACATTAGGGAAGAAAAAGCAAAGGTTCAAAGATTTTTGAATTGCTTACCTACTGTGTACAAGGAGAAAATAGAGTTTGACAACCCAAGGACCATGGATGAAGCTGTTAGAAAAGCAAGATTATGCTATCAGCAGTTTAAAGGTAAAGCTGAACAAGGGAAGAGCTGGCTGAACAAGGGTGAGTTCAAAGGGAAAAGACCAAAACCAACATATTTAAGAAATTTTGGCAGAGATCATCAGCGGAAAAAATTTAGTAAACCAAAAGAAAGCCAAACTGCTCAGTCCCAAGTGGCTTCCAAACAAGTAGAAGGGAATAATAAAAAGGAAGGGACAGTCAGAATGAAGGAGCCTTTGAAGTGCTGGGGATGTGGAGAACCCCACATGATGAGGGATTATCCCCATCGAAATATTCATATGATCAGCAGAGAGCGAGGGGCAACAACAGTCAATGACATAGCCAGAAATATACCAACTATCAGTGCAGCATTGGAAAATCGGCAAGCAGAATATCAAGCAACCATGGTGGAAATGGAGGGTAAGATTTCTAACCTACCTATTACTGTTTTGATTGATCCAGGTGCTTCTTTGAGTTACATTAGTCCTGGAATTGTAGAAAAATGTAAAATTAAACCTGAAAAATTTCAGCAGTCATGGTTGGTACAGCTGGCTACTGGAACTAAGAGAAAAGTCACACATAAGTTGCCCAAAACAGCAATACAATTAAATGGCTTTCCAACAGAAGTAAATCTGAACATATTACCGTTAGGATCCTATGATTTGTTGATAGGAATGGATTGGCTAGAAAAGAAGAAAGCTCTGATGAACTGCTGGGATAAAACCCTGCATTGTGTAGATGAAGAAGGGAAACCTTTTACACTAAAAGGGAAACCAAAATCCATTTCATTAAGACAAATATCAGCCTTACAATTGAAAAGAACAGCTAGAAAAGGATACCAAGTCTATGCAGTGCATGTAGAAGAAATAGAACAGAAAACTGAAGGAAATCTGCTGAATGAGTTACCTGTGGTGAGGGAATTTAAAGAAGTTTTTCCAGAGGAGATTCCTCATCTTCCCCCCAAAAGAGAGATTGATTTTTCAATCGAATTTGATCATAGAAACTACACTGATTCCGACCTTTCTTCTATGAGTCGCGAACTTATGGAGCCGCTTATGCGAGTGCAAAATTCTTGGATAAGGTTACATCGGACAAGTGTGTCTCCATGGGAGCACACAATTTTGTTCGTGAAAAAGAAAGATGGAACTTTTCGTATGTGCATTGATTATCGTCAATTGAACAAGTTGACCATTAAAAATAGATACCCTTTGCCTCAAATTGATGATCTTTTTGATCAAGTGAGAGGGGCTTCAGTGTTTTCGAAGATTGATTTAAGGACTGGTTATCACCAGCTTAGAATTGAAGAGGAATACATCAGCAAAATAGCATTTCGAACCAGGTATGGACACTACGAATTTGTAGTCCTACCTTTTGGTCTGACAAATGCCCCTGCCACTTTTATGTGCCTGATGAATAGTGTGTTGAATAAATATTTGGATAAATTTTTTCTTGTGTTCATAGATGATATCTTAGTTTACTCCAGAAATGAAGAAGAACATAAGGAACATCTGAGGATAGTGTTGCAGACTTTAAAAGAAAACCAGCTATATGCCAAGTTCAGCAAATGTGAATTTTATAAAGATAAATTCAATATTTGGGTCATATTATTTCTGAAAAAGGGCTTGCAGTTGACCCTGAAAAGATAAAAGCAATTAAGGAATGGCCAGTCCCAACTGATGTTTCAGCAGTAAGGTCATTCATGGGGATGGAAGGCTACTCTCGTAGATTTGTGGAAATATTTTCTGCCATAGCTCATCCCATCACTTCATTGCAAAGAAAGGGTGTCAAGTTTGTGTGGACTGAAAAATGTCAAAACAGTTTCGAGCAGTTAAAACAAAAACTTATCTCAGCCCCTATATTAAAATTGTTGATTCGATAAAGAGTTTGTTGTATGTACGGATGCTTGCGGAGAAGGGAGCGGGAGGAGTCTGTTGCGGGGAAAATTGATTATTGCATATGAATCTAGGAAGCTGAAAATGCATGAACGGGAATTATAGTGCCTATGATTTGGAATTTAGCATTTATTATCCATGCTTTAAAAATGTGGAGGCACTATCTTCTGGGAAAGAAGTTCACATTGATGACTGATCATATTAGTCTTAAATATTTCTTTTCCCAAACTGAACTGAATGCAAGGCAAGCCAGATGGCTGTCCTTTTTAAGTGAATTTGATATGGACATAAAACATATCAAGGGGAAAGAAAATAAAGTTGTTGATGCCTTAAGTAGAAATGCTTGTCAAAATTTAAACAATATTGGGAGTAGTGGTCAGATTGAGATAGAAGAGTTGGTGAGAAAAGAAGCCATCCAAGACCCAAACTATGAAACACTCTTGGTGAAACTACAAAAAAGGGATAAAACTGACTTTACTCAAAATCAAAAAGGGCTACTATATTACAAAAACAGGTTGTATATTCCTAAGGTAGAGTCATTAAAAAGGGAAATTTTGGATGAATATCACAAACAACCCTATGCAGGACATCCAGGATACCAGAAGATGTTGAAAGCCTTGAAAAAGAAGTTGTTCTGGCCAGGGATGAAGAGAGATGTGGCAGAGTATCTAAGTAGGTGTATGGAATGTCAATTGGTCAAGGTTGAGCATCAACATCCAGCAGGTCTTCTAAACCCTTTGCCAATTTCAGAATGGAAATGGGACACAGTTTCCATGGATTTTATAACAGGACTACCTAAAACCAAATATCAACATGACTCTGTGATGGTGGTAGTAGACACTTTAACCAAAGCTGCCCACTTTATACCAGTGAAATCTACTTTCGGAACATCTCAAGTAGCAAATGTTTTCCTGAAGGAGATAGTAAGGCTTCATGGAGTTCCTAAAGTAATTGTTTCAGATAGAGATGCTAAGTTTACAGCAGCATTTTGGAAAGGATTGTTTGGAGGGATGGGTACTAAGCTGAATTTTAGTACTTCCTATCACCCTCAAACAGATGGACAGACAGAAAGAACGAATCAAATTTTGGAGGATATGTTGCGAATGTATGTGATGGATAGACCATCAAAGTGGGAAGAGTATCTGCATCTAGCTGAGTTTGCCTATAATAATAGCTACCAATCCTCTATTAATATGAGTCCGTTTGAGGCACTCTATGGGAGAAGGTGCCGTACTCCCTTGAGCTGGAGTCAACCAGAAGATAAACTGGTGTTGGGACCAGATGCACTACAAGAGATGGAGAGAATTGTTAAACAGATACAAAGAAATATCAAGATAGCACAAGATCGCCAGAAAAGCTATGCTGATAAGAAAAGAGTGCACCGAGAATTCAAAGTGGGGGAGCATGTGTATTTGCGCATCAAACCCAAAAAGAGCACACTTTATGCTGGAAGTTGTGCAAAACTTGCTCCTAGATATTGTGGGCCTTTTGAAATTTTAGAAAGGGTGGGACCAGTGGCTTACAAGTTGGCCTTACCACCCCATGTTAGAGTGCATAATGTGTTTCATGTTTCATTATTAAAAGGATATGTGCATGATGCTTCTCACATAGTTGATTGGAATGTTGTACAGGTGGAACTAGAAGGGGAGTTTCTGCCAGAACCGCTTCAAATATTGGAGCGGGAAGAAATTGAATTGAGAAACAGAACAGTGGCCAGAGTAAAAGTGCAGTGGAAGCACTTTACTGCTGAAGAAGCTACCTGGGAAAGGGAAGCTGAAATGATGGAGAAATATCCGTTTTTGTTTAAATAAACTCTAGTAGTTGAATAACAACACCGAGGACGGTGTTTATTTTCAGAGGGGGAATATGTAACACCCCCAATTTGTGTGTTGAATTTTTAAAGATAGACATTTGAACTTTAATCCTAAGGGGGTGGACCCCAAGGGATGAGTATGGTGTGAATGTAATTTCATATTTTATTTGAGGAAATAAATAAAATGATTGTGCAGTTTGACCAAAAAGAGAATTTGAGATCACTTGCCAAATCCATGAGGATGGATAAGGCAACAAATCCCCAAAAATCTTTCAAAAAATCCTTGAAAGAAAATTAATTAGATTTGAGGAGAATCTAAATTACCCCAATGAAGAGGAGTAGTTGGGAAGAGGTGAGAAAAAGCTGGAAAAGCTGAGGAAAAGCTTAAAGCAGCTTTAAAGAATCCCAAGATGGGAAGCCTAGGCTAAACAAGAAAGAAAGCATCCTGCTATTCTGGACGCAGAATTAGAAACATGCTTTGGGGAAATATGAGCTTAAATAAGCTGCTCCTAGGAAGATCAGAGGTTGATCTGTCCTAGGAGGTGATCTCAGCTCGGGGGTGAATCCTGGGAGACAAAGAGGATTCTAAGGTTGGGAGGTTGGTCATTTGCAACAGTGATATGTTCTGAAATTTTGTTTATTCTGGTGTATTATGGTATGAATTGGCTACATATAAAACTTAAGGGAAATTGTATGATTAAATTTGGTACTACATTTAACAGAGTCCATCCCAAGGCATTCACCTTTTAGGTTCTGTTTGGTTGTAGACCAGAATTCCATAGAGTAGAAACCACAGAAACTCTAAACCAAGGTTGGTTTAAATCTGAAGTTACTTAGTCTCCACAGATAATTAAATATTCTCTTGCTTCCTGTATATACAAATGTGATGATTGTGCTCATAGGTATGATAGAACAATCTGGTAGCAGTACTGAAGTTTACATGGTGCAAAACAAATAGGAAAGAAAGTAGGATAGTAGAATCTGACATTCAAACTTGTGACAGGAAAAGCATAATTCTACTCTATATGATTATTATAGCAGTTATAAATGTATATCTTACATTTCTAGATCTAACCTTAAGCCTTGAAACAAGTAAAGGAGTAAAAGACTTAAAATATAATTAAAGTTCTCTAGTCAAACACTAGAGAATGCATATAGGTATACATCAGAAGATAAATATAATTTAAAAGCAAGGGCTTAGAAAATGTATTCTTACTAAACCCAAGAGTGAAGCTATTCTATAGAGGTATTACCACGTTCATAACAAATATAGTGTATCTTGGGTGTTAAGTTCATCTCTAACTCTCGAAATACATATTGTGGCAAAGGATTTATGCTAGGTCTAAAACGTAATAACAAGCAATTATTGTGTACATGTATATGCTTCTAAATTTCCAAGTGCGCACCTAGCGCTCAACTAATAGAAAATTTTAACATGTGAATTCCAAGGAATTATAGATACATGAGCACTATATTTACATATAAGAACGACCCATATCTATGTTAACAAGAACCATTAAAAACCAATTTGATATTTATATATATGAATCGAACCTCCGATATAAAAAGGGACTATGGGTGAAAAACCGATATAGATTAAAAGAAGATATATACGCGAACTCCTATGTGGCAAAACGAATTTCCATGTAGGCGAACTACATTAAAACATGACTGTTAGTAATTATAATAGACACAGACTTAAGTCAAACAAACAAAAAAACACCACTGTAAACATTACATTGGGACGTAATGTGAAATCAAGTTTAATCATTATATGCAACGATGTGAGGCGAGGTTAAAACGAGATTACACGGCATGTCTCACCTTTCAATAATAAACAAATTATGGAACCTACGCCTGGAAGACCCGAGACGACAACTCAGTTGTCATGCCGTTATTAATCTCTCTGCAACAAAATTTAGTCAAACTGTTATGCATAAATACCAAAGGCGCGGACGAGTATCTGATCTGGAAACAATGAATCGATTAGGCGAAACTAAGCATGCGTTAAGTAGTGTAAATCTGATTGATTTCTTCAGTTTCAACTCAGAGGCACAAAATAAAACCTACCAACGAAAACAGGACATAAGCTCTAAACGTTTCACGGTGGAGTATGAACATTATCAGTTGGATGAAAACACAGATTAATAAATCTGAGGCATCAACCTCTGCAACTGCCAGCACGAGTTAGGGTTTACCTGCTAATATGGTTTGGTTTCCCTCCTCGTGTCGCGTTAATCTATACACTGGCTAACCAGACCGAAATGCCGGCGGTGTGGAGGATAAACAAACGGATCGCCAAACATCTTAAGATCCCGTCAAGGACTCCGGAAACAAAAACAGAACACCAAAAATAGGTTAACAACGGATGCTGAAATAAACATTGAAACCGCCTGATAATGGATTGCTACACGATGATGCTTGTTGTGTATAGCCGCGATAACATGGTAAGATAAATTCCTATGAGAAAAACCATAAGGTTACAGCAGCACCACTATGCAAAGGAAAAAAAATATATATAACTTAGCGTAGTTGGAAGGGCAAACAGAGCGCAGCATGCGTACAAATCGATGGATTTATAAGCGTTAGAAAAATCGGCTGAGATGATCTCTCTCTGCAAAAACAACCAGAAAAATGGATTAGACACTGTCTATGAAAGACAGAAACTACACAAACGATGCAATGCAGGAACAATAAGAAACCTTACGCGTGAACCTGCTTGGCCAGCAGTCCAGCCTTCCGCAGTGACTGAGAACTCTGCATTTGAGTAACATAAAACCTAGCCGTGAGATAGGTAAATAACTCGGCACGAAACCCTCAATTTAAAAAGAAGATGAAGACCCCGCAACCCTAAACACACTGCCCCATACAATTCGAAGAATCTTGAGGTCGATTGGGAAAACTCTGCCACGTCCATGGGCGAGTACCAGGTGATGGAAAAGGGCGCAGAAAAGGTAGGGGGAGATATGACACTTCGCATGCGTGAAGGTAAGGAGCAACCCTAGAAACATTACACTTCCAGAGACAGAATTTGGCTTAGTACTGGCATCAGTCAAAGATCGACAAGTAGCAAGCCACCCGTGAATTTCTGTTAAGTAAAGAGCAAGTTGCGCCGGCAGAGGGTACCTTCCTCTCAGAGAAGCGACGCCGCTCTACCTGCAAAAGCAACCACGAAAAAAAAATAAACGCAGACGTTACACTCTGTCGAACCAAGCACGGTACGACTTGAATATTATAAACAGAAATTAAAATACATGGTATACACTCCTCGTATGAAATCACAGAAAACACGCATGGGAGTAGAATCCAAATGATAATTAAAACGCCCTCCGGTTAACGAGCTCGGATGGGTGGACAATTCAACTACGCCGAGACGCAGGTCTGATTATCATTTCATGGAATGTTGAGGGAAAATTGTAAAATCATAGCTGTATGGTCACCGCGGAAGTAAACAATGCAACAACGGGGGACACGTCGGATTTGTTAAGTCAAACGGAGCATAAAAAGTCTAAAAGGCGTAGACCCATAATCATATACCCAGTTCGAGCGCTATAAAACCCTATGATGGTGAACGTATGTTGTTATACAACTCGACATATGTCATTTGAATTATTTGAACTATGCCTTATGTATTATGTGCAAAATTCATGTCCGAATGAGTTGTCAAATTAAGATGGACTATATCCGTTCTATAAATTCGACCACTCTTTAAAATGGCAGACATATATGTATATGTGATACACTTTATACGCCGAGTTAAGTGAGTGACTATAAGGTTCAAAGAAGGGAGATGATTTATATATATATGTGTTATACATATATATAGATCTAGAGGGGCGTGCTAACCGCTTTTATCAAAGTATAGAAATAGGGGATGTATTTATATAGGTGTAATGCAAGGTGATGCTCATTCAAAACCCTTGGTCGGAGTATATATACCTACATGTAGATTTCATATACCAAGGGTATAGGTATTATATATATATGGTGGGTATTATATATACATAGTGGGAGTATGCATTTGATATAAGTAAATATAAATGGTATATGAGATATATAAAAATTACACCTGTATTATGTAGAGGAAATATCTCATGATTAGATCGAGGGGGTCTACCACTTTATGTCCATGAGATTACTGTAACTATGGGAAATATAAATCCCAATTCCAAACTTAACTGAGTATTTAAGTAACCAGGTAAATAACGAACGTCAGTATATATATAAAAAAATTAAAAATTAAAATTAAAAAAAAATAAAAAATTTGCATTAACTGGAGGTGTTACACCAATATGCTTTGACCTGTCATGAAATACTGGATTCTTCGTGAGTTTAATACAACTCTGATTATCACAGTATATCACTGAAGGTCTCAATGGCTGACCAAATAATCCAAACAACATCTTGCGAATCCAAATGGCCTCACAACTAGCTTAATTGGCTGCCATGTACTCTACTTCTGTTGAACTCAATGCTACTGACTGCTGCTTCTGGCTGAACCAAGACACCACTTTCGAACCCAACCCAAAACAACACCCTGAAGTCCTCTTCCTATCAGAAGCACAACCTGTCCAATCAAAATCAATGTAACCTGCCAATCTCATTCCATCCCCCTGCCTATAGTCCAAACCATACCCCATTGTCCCCTGCAAGTACCGCAAAATGTGTTTTCCAGCCACCCAGTGAGAGGCTCCTCACCTATCAAATAAAGTAAAGGTTCAGATCTGCATCACTCTTTGTGAAACCCATCTCCTGCAAGTATGTATCTATCCTGGAGTACCAAGCTCTGGGAGCTTGCTTTAGGCCATAAAGGGCCTTCTTCAGTCTGCACACATGGGACTCCTTCCCATGCACCTCAAAGCCCTGTGGCTGCTCAATGTACACCTCCTCCTATTTGAAGCCATTAACAAATGAGGTCTTCACATCCATCTGGTGGATCTTCCAAGCCATCTCTACTGTTATCAATATAATGGAGCGGATCGAAGTATATCGAGCCATGGGAGTGAAGGTAAGGTCTCCTCATAATCAACTCCCTCTACCTAGGAAAACCCTTTAGCCACAAACCTTACTTTAAATTTCTCAATGATGCCATCTGTAGCATGCTTTACCTTGTAAAGCCATCTAGAAGTAACCACGGATTTGCCCTCAGGCCTCGGCACTGCCTCCCAAACATCATTCTTCATGATAGAAGAATACTCCTCCTACATGTCCTCTCCCCAAACCTGCTCGCTAGCTGCCTCCTCATAGCTAGAAGGCTCAGAGTCAAGGATGTTGGCAACCATTACCATATAGCTACAAAACCTCTCAGGTGGTCTGCTCTCTCTGAGCAGCCTCTTAGGCCCAGAAACAGATGTGGCCTCTCTCAAGGTATCCTGAAGCCACTTGGGCTTCCTCTTCCCTGAGCACACTTCTCCCATTGGAGAATGAAACTCCTCCTCATCATCATCAGGGGCCTGAACTCCTGATTGTCTGTATGTTCTCCTCCTGTCTGCACCTGAACTTGTAGATGCTGAAGTACCATGTGAACTATCCATCAGTGGACTCCCTAGTGAACTGCTCTGCGAACTGCTATGCACGCTGCCCGAAGCACCACCCCTCTAACTTTGCGAGCCACTGCTCATTGACGGACCTGACACCATAATTGATGTACCTCCAGATCCTCCTGATCCCTGCAACTGACTCAGCTACTACTGAGGGTCTGGCTAATCCAGATACTCTAACTCTCGTCACCTCCTGACGGCCTTGTCCTCCTCGAATTTCACATCCCATCTGACAACAACTCTCCTCTGTGCAAAAATATAAATTCGAAAGGCCTTCGAGGTCTCATTGTAGCCCACAAAGACACCCTTCTCTACGGTGGGCTCTAGTTTGGTCCTCTTATCCTTGGGTACATAGGAGTATGCAATACACCCAAAGATACGAAGATTACCAATATCAGGCTTCTTCCCAGAAAAAGCCTCCTTTGGAGTCATATGCCCCAAGGCACGATGTAGACTCATGTTATGGAAATATACAGCAGTGTTGCAGGCCCCTACCCACAAAAAAAAATGGCAACCCCTGATCATGTAACATGGCTTTGGCAGCCCCTCCGATGGATCAAGGAACAGTGAACTCCCTCCTAATGCCTGCCTCCACACAATAATCAAAAAACTCTCCAAGGGTGTACCCTCCTCCATTGTCCAACCTCAGGGACTTGATCTTCCAACCTGTCTGAGTCTCCACAAGAGCTTTGAACTCCTGAAACCGCTTGAAGAACTCACTCTTGGTCTTCAAGAAATAAATCCAGGTCCTCCTAGAGTGATCATTAATGAATAATAAAAAATACTCATATCGACTCAAGGAAACATGAGACATCCGACCGCTCACATCGGAATGAATCAAATCAAGTATCCCAGTCGCTCTGTTGTCACTGCTGGGAAAAGGGGATTTGGAAAACTTGCCCATCACACATCCTTTGCAAGTATCAAAGTGATCAATACTAAAATCTGGCACACCTGTAATGATCCCCCGCAATTTCCTCAAGGCCCCATGATACATGTGCCCCATCCTGCGGTGCCAAATCTCACACATCTCAGAACTGCTAGCTCTGTTATCGCTACTACTACTCAATGCCAAAAGGGGCTGAAATGCAAACTTGTACACCTTTCCATGGCGCACTCCTATCGCTCTAGCTAAATCAGCTGGAGTGCCCCTGGGATATATCAGCATCTATCCTCTCCTGAAAAATATCTCATATCCTCTATCCTCCAAAGCTGAGATGAATATGAGGTTCTTCCTCATCCCTGGCACATAAAGAACATCTAACACCTTCAAGGGATGTTTGGGTTCCCTATCAAATGTCAGTGTCCCCACACCGACTGCTTTAACAACTCTGTCATCACCAAGTACTACCTCTATATCAGTGCCACTCTCTGAAAGCTCTAAGAAGTACTCACAGACTCCTTTCATATGACGTGAAGCCCCACTTTCCACATACCAGATACCCGAAGATGCTCCGCTAGTCGAGGGAAATGCATGCTCCCTCTGAACCTCTGTGGCAGGTGATCTTGCACTAGTGGACTCACAAGCAATGAACCCAAACTCTCGGTCAAAGCGATCTGTGAAGTCCTCTACCTCTACCGATGTTGTCGTGTTCTGGTTCTTCCCCTTCTTCTTCTCTAGACACACAACTGCATAGTGTCCCATCTTCTGACAATTCCAACACTTCACCTTGGAATAGTCCTTCTACGTGTTGCCATGTTTACCTTTACCTTTTCCTTTGCCCCCACCACTACTTGTGGAAGCTTGCTTCTTTCCCTTGCCTCTCTTGCCTCCTGCCAACAGTGCTAAATCCTCATCCTGCTCAACTGGCTTGGCTGCCCCAAGTTGACCCTTCCTGATTTATGTCTAAATGCAATCATCCAAAAACCTCTCCCATGTGGGAAGGATCTCACATGCACAAACCCCATCAACAAAGTTCAACCATGAACTAGGGAGGCCATTCACTGTAATCTGCACCAACTCAGTGGGTGGAATGACCTCTCCAACTTCTGCCAACTCATCTCTCACATTAGTAATCTTTGTGAGATATCCAGCCGCACTATCAATCTTACCCATCTTAATGGTCTTCAGCTTCTCCCTTAGGACCATTTTCCTGTTCTCATTGGTACTCTGGTAAATATTGGTCAGTGTTGTCCACATCTCATGAGAATTTCTCTTTCCTCTCACATAAGGAATGCAATGGTCTTTGATTCCGTCTAAAATAAGTCTCTTACCCTTGTTATTCTTTTTATTATACGCTGCCAACTGAACACCATCAGTAGGCACAACAACAGGGTGTTGTGCGGTATGCACCATGACATCCCAGACTTCTGCCTCCTCAAAGATACTCTGCATTCTCTCCTTCCAAACACTGTAATTGATATGCCCATCCAACTTATCCTCCACCCTCAATCCCAATGACATCGTTGCTGTCCTAAAAACTGAAAATAGCAATGTTGTAGTAAAGATAAAATTTCTTTGTGTGAAGAATCAGCTTGCTGGAATTTCCTAAGTGAAAAAACAGCAAACTGTATTTTTCTCCTTTGTTGTCCCAAACTACACTTTTA